>NHTE02000208.1:0-12376 GCA_002168265.2 Fusarium euwallaceae
GGTAAGACATAGCTCTTTCAATGCTACCATCGTAGGTTCGAATCCTATCTAGTCTAAAGCGGATTGGTGTAATAGAAACACATTTGGCTCATGCCCAGAAGTTGGAGGTGCAATTCCTTTGTCCGCGTAGGGTTATAACTTAATAGGTAAAGTGTACTGCTCATAACAGTAATTATAAGTGTTCAAGTCACTTTAGCCCTAAATCTGAGTGCTGGAATCGGTAGACAGTGAAAACTTAAGCTTTTCTGAGTTATACTCGTGGGTGTTCAAATCACTCCTCAGATATATTAAAAGCGGTTATAGGTTAATGGTAGACTTGTCGATTTCCACTCGATTTGTGTCAGTTCAAGTCTGACTAACCGTACAGCTAGCTTTATTGTTAGCACACAATTTATAGAAAATATGCACGGAATACCTAATAGAGTTTTAAAGAGAGAGGAGAGCAAACCACAATAGAAGTACTCAGTAATACATACTTAAGCAGTATGTCGGAGTGAGTGGCTCGCATAGCCTTTAGTAATTACTTAAGCAGTACTTAGTAATACATACTTAAGCAGTATGTCAGAGTGAGCGCCTCTATAAGCCTTTAGTAATACATACTTAAGCAGTAAGTCGAGTCGGGAGCCATAAGTCGACTCGGGAGCCATAAGAATTAGGGGGTTTGGGGGACTTTGGATAGCAAGCTGTAAAAAGTCTAGCCTGCGGAGGGGTTTAATATATTAATTATATAGGGTAGAATATCCCTATATAAAGAGTCACTTTAGTTGATATATATGCATAAGTAACTTTATAATACTACGTTCAATTTAATGTTACTTAGCTAAATATTTAGTAGCTGGCGCAGCAATTCCTAATGACTCTACTTATCTATCACTATCCTCCGATCAGGAGTACAAACCTCGCTTTGCTACGTTTGTTATACAATAGAGCTATATTGCATAGCCTTCATAAAGCTATAGCTTTAGCTTTATTGCTGTACTACGTAGAAGTATGCTACTCACCTATTAAATATAGAATAGATAGTATGTAAAATTTATAAGTTATACATAATTTATCTATTGTTATTACAAGTCACAGGAGTATTAATACTTAAGTTAGTTTTATTCTCAATTTCCTTTATAATAGTTTCTAGTTTATTAACACTAAGACGTTGATTAAAAATATCATCCTTATGGGCCTTTATAATTTCTTCAAAAAATTCTTTAGTTTTATTAAGGTATAATATTTTTCCTTTAATATATAACTTGCGCAGGAATTTTTATAGCTTGCGCAGGTAATTTTGTTTAAGATAGTCTCCTTGACTTCTGATGCTAGTTAAATAATTGTTATAAAGATAACAGTATAGTAACTTGTAGCTATTTCTATTAAGCTAAATAGTATTTCCTTTAACAGAGTTATGCAAATAAAGCATAGCTTGCTATTTCATAACAAATTGTCTGCATGCATACTTCTACTAGTACAGCAAACATTTTGTGTACTACATAAAATTTGATACGATTTTATGAGTAACTTGCGTAATACACACTTTACAATTATTATCTTTATTTTCTTTGTTATCTTTACATTGGCGTATCGCAATGTTAATTTATTGTAAATTTTTTATATCTTATACAATATTCTTATATTTGCATTCCGCATTTCAGATTTTTCTCTCCGATGGAGTAGCACAATTTCTTATTTTCTTCTCTAAACTTATACTTGCGTACCGCTTATTCTAAGTATTTCTTTTAACTAACTGATAATTAATGCCTTTCATCTTCTCCTAACTTCGTAATCTAAGTTGACAAGCAACTTAGATTAACTCTAGGAGGGGGATAAGATACTGGGGAAGCACCACTATGTTATACCCATAACCTTTAAGTTTTTCTTAACCCATAAATACCAGCTTTAGGAGAAAACATATCTAACTATAGCTAAGGTTTACTAAATTTTAGTGTAATCTAAGCATGTAACTTAGAACCACTAGTGAGATATTAAGTATATATAACATTCACTAACCTAAAGTCTCATTAATTTAGCTGTAATAATATTACTAAATGCATGCATATGAAATAGCAAGCTAAAGCTACACATTTATTGGTAATTTTGCATTTGCTTCTACGTACCACTTTAATTACTAATGTGTAATCATTATGATTCAATTTAAATAGTAAATATTTATAGCTTTTTCTAACAATATGCAATTAATTATTTTATATTTTACTTTAGAAATAATCTCTTAAATCTGTAAATACTTAAATTATTAAATCATATTAAAGCTATACTTTCAAAGGTTTACCAATAGGTGATTACTAAGGTAGTCTACAAATTTACCTCTAGCTTGCTAATCCTGATCCTTCGGATATGGATAATGGAACAGTAACGCTATATAACTATAATTACAGCCTTATATAATGTACTATTTCATTTCTTATATGCTATACAATAAAGCTAGAGGTTTTCAGTTCTTTAATAGAGAAATTATGTAAATATTTGTATTGTACTAGAAGGTATACTGACAAGAACCGATAAAAAGGATTCTTTGGTAGTTAACTCATATATTCATGTGCTAACAGGTATTGTTTCATAGAAGCCCCCTGTAATATCTGAGCCTTTGAAGTTTATGTAAAATAACATAAAATAAACTTATGGTTTAAAACCATACAATTATACAAAATACTGCTTGCCTCAGATGGTTCTCAGTGATGTTAAGATACCACGATCTTGGTATATGATATGAGATTAGTAATTAAAGTCTCACTCCGATTAGTAAAACTTGTATGATTTTCAATCTAGAAAGTTTGTGTAGTAGGGGCATTCTAATGAATACATCCCTATTTAAACTTAAAAAAAATGAAATTATTATTAAAAAAAATAAGTACTAGTGCTATTAATACTAGTAATTTTCTGATCATATTTATGTGATCAGAAATAAAGGATTTAAGACTAATGATATTAATGCTATCAGAAATAAAGCATTTAAGAAAATTGTGTAGAATTAGTTTACGGATAGTGAAGGGGATAAACAGGTTAATTTTGTATTTAAAATTATATGAGGTTATGGGTATTATACTTATTTGTAGTGTAATACCTATTAGATTCGAAGCGGAGCATTATATAGACATTTTAACGAATGTCGGATTAAAAATTGGATTGTTTAAGTATAAATTTGCCGGTAGTAATGTATATATATTATTATCTAGCTATAGGTCTATATTAGGGTTTAAAGTCTCAATACTAATATTTGTGATAGGACTTATATTAATCCCTATTTTATTTATGATAGATAACTATATTTTTATAATTCTGAGTTTATTAAGTGTTATATTTGTTAAAGCTTTTATCATGAATTTTTATATAAAACATTTTAAATTATTTGGTGTTTCTAGCGAAGCTACTAAAAATATTAATTATTTGGAGCTTATAATTAATATACTAAATAATATTAAAAAAATTGTAAAATTACTACTAAAGTTATGGATAATTTCTATTGTAATAATTGTTACTCTTAGGTATTCTATATCCGCTATGTTATTAAATGAAGGGGATATTAATATTGTATCAATTATACTAATAGTTATCCTTCCTCTTCCAATATTTTTGTATTTGTTGAATTTTATTATAAAATTTATAAAGAAAGAGGAAATAAATTTGTCGGATTATTATTTATATAATGATTTTGTAATAGAAAGAGTAAATTTATATAGAATAACATATTTAGTCTCTATAAATTATATTATTAGATACTATTATTATACTTATTGTATAATTATAATCACAGTGTTTATTTTTGCTATACTAATAGCTTGCGGACTAATAATTTACAAATTATACAGTCAACCTAGCAACAACAAGGTATGCAAAGCAGTCCTTGAATCTAACTTTAGTGTAGCAATGTCTACTGTCTCAGCTTTTATCTCAATAAGTCCTCTTTTACAGGAAGCAACTAATAAAGGATTTATGGAATATTATAATAATACAGGTACTGCTAAGTATACCGGTTGAAAAAAAATATTTTGATCTAACCCGGGTATACAGTTAATAGGATCAACTATTAATTTTACAGAAAATAGAAAACTTGAGAAATTATATGTAGATAACCCCAACCGGGCAGATTTACTTAAGGAATATAGAGCAAGTGTGGAAAAATCTCCTATTCTTAATATAGCGTATAGACTTAAAAATAATGATGCTACTTTAAACTCACCTAATAAATGATCAATAAGACCGGTAACTTTATTTAGTAATAAAAGTTATTACGGTTCAGTTTCTCTTGTTATAAAAGAAAAAAAATTCGGAAGATTTTTAGTTGTTGTTATGATTAGACATGACTCTGCAGGTTGTGTATTTATACCTACATATTTTTTACCAGAGGGGGAGAAAGATAGCATTATAAGAGCTAGTAGGACGAAAATAATAGAAACTGTTGATCTATTAGAATATAAGTATAATATAGCTATACCTACACACCCTAATAGACATAATGGTTTAATAATTTTTACTCAGGCTGAATCCATAAATGATCAGGGTTTATTTAAAGTATGAAGACCTTCAATTAATTATACTGAACCAGCCTGGAAAAAAACAATAAAAGATTATTTTCTAATAGATGAAGAGAAAATAGATAGACCTGAAGACTTTTCTACTTGTGTTGATACTGTTAGGTATATAAAAAAAAGAGCTCTAGCGCATACTAGGGATTATTCAGATTTTATGAAAGCTGACCCTAAAGTAGGAATTAACAAGAAAAGTGCAAAAAAAATTGCAGTTAGTGAATTTGAAGCCGATAAAAAGTTTAAAGAATTGGTGCAATTTTATATGAGTAAAGGTAGGGATACTAATTCTAGTCAGTATGAGCTTTCATCTAAGGACTTCTATGAAACATATCCAGATAATTATAAGGATGCATTACAAATAGCTAAGGCTAACGTAGAAGCATCTAAATTAGAAGAATCAAACAGAGATCCCAATAATCTTAAGGATAATTTAGATAATTTAATAGGCGAATTTGAGAGATCAGAATCGAATAATGAATACATTAATCACAAGTACTATTACTTACAAACTCGTCGTGATTATTCTATCAGTCATATATTAATTCCAATTATAGATAAATATTTAGTTTATTTTAATTTATATAAAACTGGAATTTTAGAAGGTTTTAAAGATAAGGATCAAACTTTAGGTGATTTAAGTTCTAAGTTTATATTACCATTAAAAGATTCTAGAACTGAGTTAGTAAAAGATATGTCTATTAGATACAGTGACCCTCAATCTAGCGGATACATAAAATATGGTGTTTCTATTAACAGGCTTACTTATGAATTTTTTGAAGTTATACCTAGTAGTGATATATGGGGAGTATTCTTAGATGAGGCCTTTAGGGATGACGGAGATGATATTACACCTAATTGTGAAGTTTATAGTATTATAGACCTTTCAAATAATAGTATAAAATCCCCAGTTCTTTTAGATTCAGGAACTCATTATCTTACTCTACCTAAACATGATTATAATTTATTTAACTATCAAGATGAATATAGCATTAGAAAATTTATGGATTTTATCTATGAGAATAGAGATGGGTCTTTGACCTATCAATCTGATGAAAAAAATTTAGATGTGGTGGATAGAAAATCTATAGACTGGGCTCGTTCTATTAAACCCAAAAACAAAAGTGGAAATAGAATTGGTTTTGGTCAAGATGCAGTAGATTATAAGAAGAAAGAACCTAAGGGAATTAATTATACCCTAGAGGCATTAGAAAGACCTGAAAAAGAAGCTAAGGCTAAAAAAGATTACATCAGGGACAATAAAACATATATTGCTAGAATCGAACATGTTGGTAGAAACGGTAAAGATATAGATAATGCCGGGGAAATTTTGAGAAAAGGTATGGAAGTTATAGATAAGGGTAAAGGTAAATCTATAGAAGGTGAACCACCTGAATCTAGCCAATTAGTAAGAAATGAATCCCCGTTATTCGTACCAGATTCCCCTATGGCTGAATCTAGCTGCCCTATTGAACAAGGGGAATCTTCAAAGAAGGGAAAATCTAAAGGGATTGTTCGGGGACCTTGGAGATCCAAAGAGGGTCTAGCTAGATGAGAATATGATGATATGCGTTATGAAAATATGTATGCCAGAGAATATATATATTTAGGGGGTGAAAGAGCACCTAGTGAGGATGATACCGTAAACGAATCCGGCAGTAAACAAATATCTGAGGGTAAAGCTGTAGCCGAACCTAAAGGTAAAAAAGTAACTAAAGGTAAAAAAATATCTAAAGATAAAACAGTAACGAAATCTAAAGGTAAAAAAGCTTCTAGATTGGTTACATCTAAGGATAAACAGGTATCTAAAGGTAAAGAAGTAGCCTTTAATCCCGAGGTAGAAAAGATTTATATTCCGGTTAAAGAATCTAATGAATATCAGTATAACGCTGATGATTTTTATTCTTCACCGGGCGAAGGATTTAGTTATACAAATTGGGTTCCTTCTAGTTATACAAATTGGGTTCCTTCTAGTTCTACAATTGCGGGTCCTTCTAGTCCTACAATTGCGGGTCCTTCTAGTGAAAATGAAAATATATCTTCAGCGTATAGATATGAAGATGGATATAGAGCTACAGGGTTTATTTCTCACCGTGATAATTTTAGTGGGGATATTTCTGAAGATGATAATCAGAAATATCCACTACATAAAACTTCTACTGATAGAGGTTCTATGTACCCAACCCATATGGATATGTCTAATAATTCACCTGCAGTTATAGATATATCTTCCGATGATAGCTCTAGTGAGGATATTATTGAAGATAATAGTCATGAATATCCACAACATAAAACATCTTCGGCTGCTTTAGCTTGCGGAGCAGAAGCTACAGCTACTGGTAATAATATGGATGTATTACCAAAAGATATAGTAGGATGCGCACTAAATATTACAGATAGAGATAGAAATCTAGAAGGTAATAATACAGATATATCCGAATACAATGCTGGTATTGATAATATTGATACTCCTATAGAGGAGAACGATGTTAGTTTGGATAGATCTCATCTAGATTTACCCGATAATGATGATTGCGCGATGGAAGATTCTAATAGTATTGATAATACAACAAGTAACAATCAAGACATGAGTTCAGAAGAAGGTGATTATGTATCACTAGAAAAACGAATCAAATCTATAACCTGAGATACATTCAACGGTCCAGAGTGAGATGAGTTTGGACTTCGAGGAAGTCTAGAATGGGTACAAGCTATTCAGGATCATAATGCTATGTTAGTATTACACGGAAGCAAAGATGAGATACCAGATTCTCATACGGCTGCGCAAGCTAAAGCTACTCCTACAACTGTAGCTTCGCAAGAAAGAACGGAAGTAGAGGAATCACAGTCCATCTCTGAAGTTAGAGAAATAGAGGAATCTAACAGTTCATATCCACATCCTTCGGATGCATATCCATACCCTTCGGGTCAGGATCAGCAAGCTAAAGCTACGGATCAGCAAGCTACTCTAGAAATTACAGAAACCGAATCCCAGACTACTATACAAGGAGATGTTGCTGCTTCGGAAGATCTACCGGAAGAAAGTGACGCAGATATGAACTGAGGAGAGGATAATATAAACTCTGCTTGCGAAGCTACAGCTATAGAAGAAAACCAAAGAATAAGTATAGATTCGCCCGTCTATCCTAGTTTGGATATTGTTCAGGAAAATACGCCACCAGACCCAGATTCATTCTTACCCTTTGATCCAAGCGGGGTTGATGTAGATTTTTATGGTTATGATTATCATGAAAATGTAAGACAACTACGCCGTGAGGCTGAAGGAGTTATGGGCGAAAGCTATGAAGCTGAAAATGCTGTAAAGGACTTAGATGAAATCATAGCAGCAGAGCGTAGGGAGCGTTTTAATAATACTCGTACTTCAGTTAGGCGAGATATTTCTGAAGAGGGTGCAGTTAATTCATCTGCAGCTGATAATCAAGATATTTCAGAAGAGGGTGCAGATAATCAATATATTTCTGTAGATATGGATATAGATGTAGTTAATTCATCTGCTGCAGATAATCAAGATATTTCTGGTGAGGAAGTAATTAATTCTCCTACTACAGTTAATCAGTATATTTCTGAAGATATAGATATAGATGTACCTAATTCACCTAGTGAACTAAGTCAAGATATTTCTGGGGAGGAAGATATAGATATCGTGCCACCTATGCCTCGTCCGAATTCTGAAGGAGAAATAGTATTTGACACTATAATAGCAAGAAGTGAGGACCCTGAAGGAAATGAAATGTCAGAATTAGTAGCTGCAGGGTTCAGGGAATCATATTTATAAGTTGTAGGCTTAGCTTTAGCTTGCTATTTCATAAGCACACATATAATAGCAGTAAGAGGTTTTTAGCTAAAAACAAATTAATGTTAACAATATTTATAGAAAACAAAAGAGTAAAGTTTTTTTACCTTAATTAAATTTAATTAAGGTAAGGGGATATAATTTATTTGGTAGAATGCCGACGTTGCATGTTGGATGGCTCGGTTCGAATCCGAGTGTCTCCACATAAGCTCGTGAAGTTCAATTGGTAGAGCAGAACCTTGCTATTAATAGAGAATTGTATGTCTATCTTACGTAGATAAATATAAATTGATAATAGTTACAATGTAGAATAAGGATATCCTTTCCTACCTTCTTAAAGAATCTGTATCGCACGAGAAGTAAAAGCCGCGCTGACCATAGCTTTATTTCATAGCAGCCAGTATTTACAATAAAACCACTATGAAAAATAAAGTATAACTTTATTTCTGCTGTACTACGTAGAAGTATGCCAGCACTAATTAAAACCTATTCTAACGCAGAAAGGGATAAGTTTATTCTTTATAAGGATAACAATAAAAACCGACATATACCTAGCTTTAGCTTGCTATTTCATAAGCACTGCTATGCAATAAAGCTATAAAAGTTCGTTGGTTCAGCTAAATCGATTAGAGGTAGATTTAGCATTTATTATTCTACAAAATCTATTAAGCGTAAACTAGGAGAAGGAACTAGTGCTATTTTAAGTGCCATACTAAAGCTAGCTTTATTTCATAGCAGAAAATTTTAGTATAGATATTCTAGAATATTGTGATATAAGTACCTTAATAGAAAGAGAGTAATATTATATAGATTTATAGGGTGCGCAAGCTATGAGTACTATCCATACCCTTCGGATCAGTAGCTTTATTTCTGTAGCATACTTCTACGTAGTACAGCAGAAGTATGCACAGCAAGCTCTTATTAAAAATAGCTTATTCTCGTGAAGGTACTAAACACATTGAAATAACAAAATTACGAATAGGTAGCTTGCTATTTCATAACAAAATCTCTGGGTACTTCGTAAACACACAGAAGAAGTTAAATTAAAAATGAGGGAAATAGCAGTATTACGAAAAGGTGCAGAAACTTCTCTTTAGGGTAAAAAGCATTCTTCTGAAAGTTATAGCTTGCGCATAAAAATGTCAATAAATAGATCTACCCAAGTTAAAGTTCAGGACATAGTAGTAAATAAGGAGACAGTATTTTTAGTGCTTGCTTATGAAATAGCAAGCTAAAGCTAAAGCTATATAAAGAAGCAGCCGAATTTTTAAATGTAGGATTGTCTACGTTAGTGAAATATAAAAAATTAAATGTAGCTTTATTGCATAGCACTGATAAAAGAAAGATAATTAGTGCTAGCTACTATTTCATAAGAAATAAAGCTACTAATAAAAAGCACATGTAACTCAATCGGTAGAGTGAAATATTGAAGCTATTTTTGTTGTAAGTTCAAGTCTTACCGTGTGCATATAAAATAATTAAATATAGGTGTAGCTGTAGCTTTATTTCTGTTTCATACTTCTACGTAGTACAGCAGAAGTATGCACAGCGCACAAATAAATTTATCACTCATAATAAAGAGACTTTAATCACTAAAATGTAAGTTCGAATCTTACCTAGCTTGCGTAGAGCATGTATTAAATAATTAAGACATTTATAAAAGCAAGCCTCAGTAGTTTAAATGGTTAAAACACTAATTTCATACGTTAGTAATGAGAATTCGATTTTCTCCTAAGGCTAGGTCATTATTATGGTCTAGAATCCACAAGGCCGGCGGAACGTACATTGTTCCTGGCTGGCATGCATGCGTGCATGCTAGGCTATAAAAAATACTATTTTAGTAGTACTTCGTACTTCGTACTTCGTACTTCGTACTTCGTACTTCGTACTTCGTAGTGCATCCTCTAAGCGGAAAACATAATATATCTATTAGAGATACAGATAAAATAAAAAAAAAAGGTTGTATTAATTTAACCCAAGCAGAGACTATACCAAATAGTACTCTTTTAAAAGTTTGAAGACCTTCAATCGATTATTATTATCCTGATTAAAATACCATTATGTGTACAATAAATATTATCTTTACCATAAATAAGGTAGATTTTAAAAGATTAAAAGAATTTTCTATAGCTTTAGCTTGCTATTTCATAAGCACTCAATTTGAAGATATTCAAGTGCGTATACAGAATAAATATATTGGTACTAATAGGGAAATAATACCAACTGTATCAGATTTGTCTCTAGCCCATGCAGGCATACTTCTGCTTTATTTCTGTAGCATACTTCTACGTAATACAGCAGAAGTATGCAGAGCAGCAGAAATAAAACTAAGGCTACCTATTTGTGATTATTCTATTCGCATGGCAATATTAAATGACCAAATGAGTACTATTCTTCTTTCAGATAACCATGGAATTATAATATCTAATTCTTACTCTAAGTAAGTGCTATGCAATAAAGCTATTCTTTAATTACAGTACATTATATGAGTCTAGGGCTAAATTGGTGGATGATATAATAAAATTGAAGAAGAAGTCTTTAAATCCTTCATATCAAAAAGATAATATTAAGGGTATTTCCTGCTTTAGCTTGCTTTATGTAATAGCAAGCTAAAAAAATAAAGCTACTAACTTAAATTTTTAGTTCTTTAATATTGTATTTAATTCATGCGCAGACGATAGACATGTTAATAATACAGATTACGAACTATATAGTATAATAGATCCAAATAATAGTGCTTGCTATTTCATAAAGCTATAGCTATAAATGAGCACGGTAGCTTTATTTCATAGCAGCCAGAAGTTACAGCAAACTATAAATGAAAAAATATAAATAATCCTTAAATAAGAAGCTTTAGCTTGCTTATGAAATAGCAAGCTAAGCTTTTATTTAATGGAAGGGACTTTAGTATAATGGTGAATGCATATGACTTTTAATCATTAAAATGTAGGTTCGAATCCTGCAAGTCCTAAATTGCAGCTTTTTATAACATACTATGTCTTTAGTGTATAAACAAAGTATAAATGAAACAATTTAATTAAACAGGTATGTTGGAATGGCAGACAAAGTCGTTTTAGGTACGGCGGATAGAAATATCATACACGTTCAAGTCGTGTTACCTGTATATTAACCTATAACAATTATTGGTTTTTATAATAAATAAACGTGAAAAAATAAATAGTGAGCTTTAGTTTTATTTCATAGAAGCCTATATACTATTTTGAGTAGCTTTATGAAGGTTATACAATAAAGCTCTATGAAATAAAACACTCCTTATTTTAATAGGGAGGTCCTTTATGAATAAAATAGATAGCTATTTCATATAGCTGTATGAAGGCTATGCAATATAGCTCTATTTTATAAAGCACTGCTATGCAATAAAGCTATATAATAAAATTTAATAGCTTTAGCTGTATGAAATAGCAAGCATTAATATCCTGTTGATTAATGGGTAGATCATAAATTTTTGGTATTTACAGTCGGTGTTCGAATCACCGCAGGATAAAAAATATAAGGTAGATGTAGTTCAATGGTAGAACGATTAATTGTGGTTTAATAGGCTCTAGGTTCGATTCCTAGTATTTACCCTTTAAAGAAAAGCTTTATTTCATGGCTGCTATTACATAAAGCTAAAGCTCGCTATTTCTTTAAATAGTTTTTATATATAAAATATGGATAGAAAATAAACTTTAGAGTAGCTTTAGCTTGCTATTTCTGCTGATCCGTAGCTTTAGCTTGCTGATCCTGACCCGAAGGGTATGGATATGCATCGAAGGTTATGGATATGCCAGCACTAAGGCTAGATGTATAAAGACCTATAATGCCGAACGTACATTGTTCCGTACGTACAAATGTTCGAGCTTATATACCTTTTAAAAAATTTCATATGATTATTTTATCCATAATACTAGTTTTACTATCAAACGCCGTCAATATAAGACGAGATTTATCAATTCTATTTAATAGAATAGCGATTTTAATATTAATTTATTGTATTTTACATGATCTATCTACCTTAACTGTTATAACT
>NHTE02000021.1:0-103710 GCA_002168265.2 Fusarium euwallaceae
GTTCTATGCCTGGGCCCATATACCGAGAAGAAGAGGGAACAACAACTGATCAAATACTTCCCTAATGGGCTTCAAGCTGCCTCCAATTGTGCTTAACACCACCTGTCGGGAGTGAATGCGTGTGAATGCGAGTGAATCCGTAAAATCAGCAGGTAGTAAACCACCAACCAGCTTCTTCAGGCTGAATGGGAATAACGACGGACCTACTCCCCCAGACTCTCCGCATTCCCCTCAATATTCACCCACGATCCTGGACCATTCGGAATAAAGTTGCATGAGAGTGATACACAATCCCTGGTCTGGCCTCTCGGCGACCGGGAGAGTAGCTCGCGAGCTTCCAGTGAGGGGGATAAGCCGGCGCGCCGTCGTGCATTTAGACGACATGATCAAAGGATTCAACTGGGATCTAATGACCCAATGCCTTTTCGAATGAGGCAACCAGTCACTGAATAAAACCCTTGGTTGCTCGCTCGTATGACAAGGTTGACAGGATCGACTGTGACATGCTGGTGCTGTAGAGAAAGGGAGCTTCACAGGAACGTGGGCCGCGTTGAGCTTTCGCGGCCACCAATGTGACGCGTCTTGCTTGAGTCCATCCCTTTCGGCTCTGTATTTCACTGCTGTTGCAGCGTAAAAGAATATTTGAAGGGCGTGATTCGCCTACATCATCTTGTCTTCTGCCCTTTTAAACGACATCGATAGCTGGATCGGCCAGCTGACATGAGAACACTCGCGGGATAGGGAAGACGCCGCACTGCAACCGCCAAGCGCCTCTTACTTCCTCCTCTGGATTTATAACTACATCTCTGTCGCCTTGTCTCAATCTGCTAACCAGCTCTTAGACATCCATGGTCCCCATGGCCTCCCTAGCTTCCGGTTCTTCAACCTCGTCCGTCTCCGAGCCGCCGAGAGTTTGGCAAATACCCCACCGCGAGCGGCCTGATGGGCGCGTCGTACATCAACGACATACCGTCTTCCCACAATCGCGTCAATTGCGTCTACATCAGTGAGAGTCCCTGCGAAAGGCCTGGGACTATGAGGGCCTCGTCATTAGCGACTGGTATAGAAGCTAAAGCACATCCGAGTCCCTTAATGCCGGCATGAACTTTGAGATGTCAGGTCCAACCCGGTGGCGAGAAGAGCTCCTCGAGGCGGTGGTGGGATGTCGAAAGGGTGCTATAGCCACGGTCAACACCATAGTCAAGGGGGTTTTGTGCGTAGGTGGTTTGTCAAGTCGAGCCTGAGATCAAGGAAGCCACACTTGGCTTACTGGGCCACAAGACGCCAGAAATCCGCATCGTGGTCCGAAAGTTGCAGAGTACATTGTCATCCTGATGATCGACAAGAGTGTTCTTCCTCTCAAACCTAACTGCAAGACGACATGTGTCATTCCCTTGATCGCAGAAATAGCAAAAACATCGGGCTCTATTCTATGGACGCGGAAGCTTCCAGGGCGTTCCGATAAGTTGATTGAGAGGGCTATTCACTCTTTATTGCTACAGTTATGACAAGCCATCAGCTGCAACAGGGCCATTCACTCAAACTTCAATACGGCAGGTATCTCTTTCCCGTGGTGAAAATCTCACAACCACTCTAGGTAAAGAATTGCCCACAGATTGTCATTACGCAGGGCGGCACGCCCGCATCAAGGGCGCCGAGGTTGTGCAAATCTACGTGGCCGACCCGGGGGAATAGCAGCCACTGGCCTAAGAAGGACGTTAAGGCATTTACAAAGACTGGCTCAGAGCCTGACGAGAAATGTCCAGGGAAGCTGCAACTAGATAAGTACGCTCTGTCGTATTGGTCCCATGGAAGTGATCAGTGGGCTACCGAGGCGGGGCGGGTTTGTCGTTGTTGTTGGTAAGAGTTCGAACCTCAAAGATGAAGCCATGAAGGGTTCGTTTAATCTGACCAAACTCTCTTACGGTCGGAGCTGTAGGATAGTCAGTTGGATGACTTCCATTCACGGATTTATATTTCACTCAGCCTTCCATAGTTATCACGTACATCATACGCAAATATTTGCTGGGCTAGGTACCAAGTGAGATCTGTTCTTCATCATGACTCGTATTCTCTAATGATTCTCTACCAACGACATCACCGTCATCCTCTAAAGGAACCAATCCTAGACGAAACATGCCAGAGGAGCGCTTCTTCTGACCCTCAGCTCCCCTCAACCACCCCATTGCCGGGTACCAAACCAATAACAACATTTACGCACCGAATCCGTAAACCTAGGGAATTAGCGGCTACGCTAGTCCCCACTAGGACATCCCTGTCCAGGCCAAACAGCCCTCCTCATGTAACAGGACAACGGGCTCCCCTGGGCGCCATGTTTGTGTTTTCGCATCAGAAGCCTCTCTTCTCCCTTTATCTCGCCTTGTTCTGTGCCGAGCCTTCCGATGGGAAGTTGCATGACAAAGTGGAAGTTCCCCGCCAGTCCGACTTGCACCGCCAACCCTTCCTCTTACACGCCTCTTCCATCATATCCGAGTCTATACGAGATGCGTAAATCCCACAAAAAGTCCCGTCTAGGCTGTCAAACATGCAAGAAGAGAAAGATAAAGGTGAGTAGTATCCATCTTCTCTTGAGAGACCCCTTGCTGATCTGCCGGGTTTCTCTAGTGCGATGAGGTCAAACCCGAGTGTGGAAACTGCCTTCGATTCGGCGTCTGCTGCGACTTTTCTCCCATCCCTTCACATGTCCTTCGTCCTTCTCCAGCTACGAGCTCTGGACCCGGCCGTCGTGGCCGTCCTCGATCCGACTGGGCCTCGTGGGCTGAACAAATCCGACTCTCCTCGAACGCATCGACCTCAGGGGGTCTCCAAGGCACCAATGGATGCCTCAATGTTTCCGACATGGAGCTCTTCCATAACTACATGACCATGACGGCCAACACATTACATGCTGGTGACCATCGCGAGCGCGGTCTGTGGTGCGAAGGAGTACCCCGACTAGGTTTTCAGCACCCCTGTGTGCTGGCCTTTCTGCTCTCTCTGTCTTCATATCACATGGCTAGGCTAAGGCCACCGGAGGCGCGCAAGTACCTTGATCTCGCAGAACAGCACCTGGGAACGGCTCTACAAACAGCAACTATACTCCTGGGTCACATCAACCACGAGAACAGCCCCGCCGCCTATATAATATCCATTCTCATCTGTTTCATTGGATTCGCCAAGGGCCCAACTCCGGGAAACTTGCTTCTAATCTCAGAAGATCAACAAGTTCCATACCTGAATCTACTACGAGGCGTCCGACTGGTAATATCAAGTGTGGGATGGACATCGATATTCTCAGGTGCTCTTGCTGAATACCACCCCAAGCCCAGCGTGGAAAGAGAGGCATTTCCCCTCGACCCTACGCTACTTGAACCAGGTGTTGAAGACTGGAGGGCATCGCTCAATGACGTGTTGGACCTAATCACAGTCTTTACTGAAGATGGCATTGCAGATTCATACAGACACGAGGTGAAAGTCCTCACTGAATGCTGCGAGAAGACATTTGGAAAAGGACAGAACGCCACGTTAGGCGTCGTGGGAAAGATGGAGGTGGTTATGATGTGGATATACCAAGTAGACGATGTCTACGTCGAGGGTCTGACAAGGAAAGATCCTATTGCCATGTTGATACTGGGCCATTTTTGTGTCCTACTGCGCACGGTAGAGAGATACTGGTTCACGCAGGGCTGGGCCTCCCACATCATGAACGAGATATTGGCCATCTCGGAGAGGAGTCGCAAGTGGCTAGCTTGGCCTCTCGCATACCTCTCAGGGCAAAGTCCGTTATTCAACATGTCACAGATTTAATGAATACCAATGCGTCGCTGAATTGAAGATAACATCCTTGCAACATCCATTGTGCATACTTTTGAGTAAAGGTAGGGGGTAGAACAAGTACGCCGAACGACAGCTGCAACGCTCACTCCTTTTACCCGGCATTGAACCAAATACATTCATCTTTATTTGTAAATTGCCATTGTTTTAACTGTCTTTACCTGGTCCACTGTCATGACTCAGTAGACCGGGAAGACCTTCCTCTACTTGAGCTTTTAATCACTCGCAAACATAGGTAGATGAAGTAAGACGTGTATTCGAAAGCCAAAGATTAAGCCACCCAGCTGCTGAGCACCTTATTCAGTCCCTCTCGATGAACACAACTCTTGAACGCAAAACTCTCTGCCAACTCCTCCAGCTCCTGCTCACTCTTACCCCTAAACAACTCTGCAAACTCTCCACACAGCGAAGATGCTAGAAATGTTTGAAGAATGTTTCGAATGACATGGGCTCTGGTATTCCAGTTTGAAGGATACGTCTTAGTCGCTGAAGGCGAAACCTTGTCAATCCACGCAACCAGTGGATCAATGAGGTTACCGACCTCTGATGGACAGGCAGTGGCGCTATCCACTTGAAGGTGCTTCTTTCGTTCAATGAACGACTTGGTGAGTTTACCCCAAGGAGAGTCTGGAGACGTGTGCATCATGTCCATGATTCCAACGCCCTTGTAGGTCCAAAGCGCCCAAGAGATGCGAGCCTCCTCGTAGACGCAAAGTTGTTCACCAAGGAGCTGATACCTTTCCTCATTCTTTTCGTCCGCTTCAAGCCCCCGAGTCTCATACACAGCCCCAAACTCGCCATTCCAGATAGGAACGTTATGCGAGCGGTGAAACTCGATCTTCCTCAAGAACTGCTGTCTCACCTTTGCCTTTTGCTCACTAGTTCCCTTGTATCGAGGCCCAGAGGGAAATCCCATCATACTATAGTCATGGATAGCGTAGACCGAGTTTGGGAGGATGCTTTTGAAGCCCTTCCACTCCATGGCGTACGTGTTTCCGTCGAGGAAGAGGAGGTGGTTTGGGTCGATAGCTCGAATGGCCTTTTCTAGTCTGCTGTAGAACTCTACTACTCGAGTCTGTTGAGGATCGGCTGGTTCATTCAACAGGTTGAATCCAGCTACCCAAGGGTTGTCCTTGTACCGTTGCGCCAAGGTCTCCCAGAGCCACACAGCCCTGTCTTGGTGGTCCTTGAAGTCCCAGAAGGCAGCGTAGGAGGTGTGATTGTCTGAATGTCAGTCCTGATTCTGACACCCAGGGACAGTATGCATATCGAGAATGGTGTAGATACCATGCGAAGAGCAAAGATCAATGACCCGATCGAGGTGCTTGAACCCCTCTTCCTTCAGTTGTCGCGGGTTCATGTCATCCTCGAAGTGTTTATACGAGAATGGAAGTCGGAGAGAGTTCAGACCGAAGCTCTGAAGAAACTTTGCATCGTCTTCGGTGAAGAAGTGGTAAAGGAAGCGGTCGAAGAAGAAGTTGTATTTCTCCTTGCCCATGACCGCAAGCATCGCGGCTCGAGTGAACGATTCAGTTCCCGGATAGCCCATCAAAAAGTTCTCCATGCTAAATTAGAATGTACAATTAGCCTCAGACTATCCCGATCTCGTTTTGCTTCGCAATATCTGGCAAAGTTTACTTACTTGAGCCATCCTCCCAGTGAGATACCTCGCAAGACGACTGCGTTGCCATTTTGGTCAACAATCTCGCTGCCCCTGACATTTAGATACCCCGAGGAGATGGCTTTCCAATAGTGAGGCTATTGTGTTGCTAGTTACTGAGGCGTTAGACCTGTAGTTGTGGGTAGCCATACCTACAATCCGCAAGCTTTTATGACCGAAGTGCAAGTCCATTCAACATGGTAGCCCCAACCAAAGGTACTACTCATCTTCTAGGGCATCAATCACCTGAGCTAGACGCATTCCAATCAGTGACACACGGGTTAAATCACTATGCGGGGTCTCAAATCGTGTGATGACAACCAAGGGGGGCCTTCGGGCGTCTGGCCCATGAACGTGGAGAAGTGAGGCCAAGCGCCTACGGTCTACGGTGCTTTTACCCGGAGGAATTGGAGTAAATCAGCCGGCAAGGTAGCAATTAGTCTTCTAGGATATCCTCATCCGAGCAGCTCGACATCTCTCGTGCCATTCTTGACCGAGAAGCGGAACTAAGCCGAGGTCGTGATCCGGGGGACTAACAACGGCTGACTCGGGCTCGCGGGGAAGCGGAGTCGTCAGCTTCATCCATATGGGGCAGCTGTAAGCACTTGTTGGTCAAGGAATAATGAGAGAGTGATTGAACCAGGGAGGCGGGCATCCTTTGGTTGAGGCTTTGGGTTCGCGGTGAGGCATCGACAAGCTCGACGTATTCTAGCTTCAACATAGGTAGCCTACCGCCTTCATACTATAGACCTCCAACTTTAAGGTCGTACCGAGATTCAATTCATGAGATTTGCAGAAGGACATTTTCGTAGATTATTCCTAACTGCCGGGCTAGCCTCGGATTATATGCGTAAAACCATACCGATTAGGGGGAAGTTTGTGTTGAACCAATCGGATAGAATACGCCAACGAAGGCCCATGGCAACTAGACTCATCCGAGTCCGGTCCCCAATTCCCTTCAACTCCACATGGGGCAGGTCTTTCCCCTCTCCCTGGACCATATGGGTATCCCCTTCCCCCGTCCTCCATGCATATGGGGTACCCGGGGACCCCATACCCCAGATTCTCTTCCCCGGAGATAGTGTGTCTGTTAGTCTGAACTTAGCCCTTGAGATGGTGCCACCAGTGAGGGAATCGACGAATGTTTCCTTAGCACCGCTCGTCGTTCTCCCGAGCTTCGTTGGGCACGAGTGTGGCTTGGGCCAGCTGATGGACACCCAGGCCGTTTGACTTGTCGATAGGAAGCCAACACCGTTGTCTCGGTTGAACAAATGCCGAACAAGTCCTCTGGTTGGATAGTTTCGGGTTGTAGTCCATGCCCATGTCCTCGAAGTCTCGTGATTGAACCAGGACACTGGGTCATGACAGTGATTTCCGTAGACGCGGAATGTACAGTCCCAAGACTAGGTTCCGGTCTAGACCTTCTCCGTGACGAACTACCGGTACCGACCATGCATCAGAGGCTAATGTACCCCATGTCAATCCTCGGTACAACTCCACGTTGCGAGGAAGTGGAGAGACATAGCCTTTGAACCATGGTAAGACTAAAACCCTGGTGCTTGGGCCTTGGTATAGCTCAACTACTATAAAGTCTCTGCATATCCCTTCTGCAGATCCTTCCCATCTCATCCTGAATAGCCTCACTCTCAACAACAACTGGTCTCCTAGTTCCATGTTCACTTTGACTCTGCTCATCAGAGCACCACCCAACCATGGCTCTCACCGAAAAAGACTTGGCTCATCGGCCCGAGGTGGCCGAGCATCAAGAAGTCGTCGACGAAGCCGCCCACGCCCCCAAGGACCTTAGCTCCGAGGCGGCTGCCAGAGGTCAGGGCGTCAGCGGTTACGAAGAGTTGACGCCATGGCAGACTATCATGAAGTTCAAGATGAACTGTCTCATCTGCACTGCCATGACCATCAGCGCCGCAACGGATGGTTACCAGATCGGGTGCGCACACCAAACCCCTACTCCACGGGCTGTAAACTAACGCGAGAGATACAGACTCATAGGAAATATCATCGCCAACGCGGGCTTCATTGCCCAGTTCGGAACCCAACACACAGATGACGGCGGTGTCGTCCTCGCCTCTTCAGTTCTCAGCGTCTGGAACTCTCTCGGATCCGTCGGTCAGATCATAGGAATGGTAACACTCCCCTTCATAACCGACAGATTCGGCAGAAAGATATCCATGTACTGGTACTGGCTCCTCCTCGCCATCAGCGTAGCCATCGAATGTTTCGCCAAAACATGGGGCGTTTGGACAGTTGGCAAGGTCTTTGGAGGTATAGGCGTCGGTTGTCTGCAGTCCACTATCCCAGCGTACATCTCAGAGGTTGCCCCCGTCAGGGTTCGAGGCATGTTCCTTATGGCGTACAGCTTCTGGTGGATTCTCGGACAGTTTTTCGCCCCCGTTGCTCTCCAGGTCATGCTCGAGAAGGATCCGAACGATTACTTGACACCAGTCTATACCCAATGGTCCCAGATTGGCCTCATGTTCATCATCTACATCTTGGTCCCAGAGTCCCCAGCTTGGCTCGCTACCAAGGGCAAGGTCGAACAGGCCAAGAAGTCCCTCAACACCATCTACCGGGGCGTTGATGGTTTTGACGTCGACCATCAGTACAATCTTTTGCTCATCAACATTGAGCACGAACGCGAGATCGCCGCCGAGCAGAACAGAGAGAAGTGGTATGCCATCTTCAGAGGCAGAGACGGACTGAGAACAGTCATCTCCTGCTGGACTCTGATGGCGCAGCAGTTCATTGGCCTCGGCATCTTCTTTGGTTATGCCACCTACTTCTTCCAGCAGGCCGGTTTGAAGGATCCTTTCAAGATCACCTGCATCACATCTGGTATCAACATTTTCTTTTCCATCGTTGTCATCGCCGTGTCAGATGTCATTGGCCGTCGATGGCTCGCGAACGTAGGAACAACAATCTGCTGGGTATGCTGCGTCGTGGTTGGCATTCTGGGTGTCGTACCGCAGGTGAAGGCGACAAACTACGTCTTTGTTCTCTTTGCCTGTATCTGGAGTAAGTAAACGCAACCAAGTTAAGTGGAATGGATAGCTAACTCATCCAGATATCGGTCTCGTGGCCAACGGAGCTACTGGTTGGGGCTTCATCGGCGAGATTTCCTCGCAACGTCTTCGACCTTATACAGCTGGATTCGCGGCAGCCTCTACATGTGTCGTCGGAGTCGTTATGGGTATTTTGATTCCTTACATGGTGAATGCGCACGAGTGGAACTGGGGCCTCAAGACCAGCTGGTTGTTTGCCGGTCTGGGTGCACCCTTTACTCTTGCCATGTGGTTCCTTATCCCCGAGACTGCTGGGTATGTTGTCAATGCTTGGTGATACTTATTGAAAGAAGCTAACTGGTAACTTAGTCGCTCCGCTGCTGAACTTGATGAGCTCTTTGAGAGAAAGATCAAGCCGTGGCGCTTCCACAAGACTGTCACTGCTACCCAACGCATGGTTGAGGTGAACAAGGAAGAGAGGGAGTAAGATTGGTATAGTCAGGGTTGGTTGGAGACCTTGGATGAGTAGTAGAAGCCAACTCGACTGATAATCCCGAGGCTCTGTTCGTGCTTGTCTTGAATGTTGTTTGTCCTAGCTAGTACACAATAGTTATGTGCAGAATCCGTGTTACCGGGTACCTTCTGGTCCCTCTATCCTTTCACTCAAGTTCAATAACACTATCGGTCCATCCCGGCTCACTGCTCAAACCGAGAACCGTCCATGCAGCCTCTATAAATTGCGTGATCGACGCTAGTATAAATCCATCTCAAAACCGATCAATTTCACCGGAAATGTGACAAAGCAATTCTAAACCGAGATGCAACCCTCCTTCAAATCCGTGATATGAATCCATTCCCGAAGCACTTGGCCATACAAAAAAGCAAATGTTCAGCGCCTTTCGGCTTTTCCCCGAATCGGACTTTTGACAAAAAACGCCGAACATGTCCAACCGGAACTTGAATAACGTCATTCGTCAGATGAGACTTTTGCGGGGCTTTGAGTTGACTACATAAACTGGCCAAGATCCCCAAAGCCGATGCGGACCGGTTATCGGGAATCGGGAACGAGGCATCATCTGATCTGATAACCAGGACGACATCCGTCTGGAGTTTACGATTCTGCATCACAACTCGCTTTCAAGATGGCGGCAGACAAGGCCTCACTTCCTATTGTTGACTTTGCTCGGTTGAGAGACCCGGCTACAAAGCAGGAAGAGCTCAAGACTCTCCAACATGCTCTATTCGGCATCGGGTTCTTGTATCTGATCAACACCGAGGTTGCCGTAAGTACATCGGATGACATGCCGATGACCTTTGACTAACATTATCAACTACAGAACACTGTCAAAGATGTTTACAAGATGCTACCCGGGCTCTTCGCCCTCCCAACTGAGAAGAAGGAAGCCGTTGCAATGGTCAAGTCCCCCGCTTTCGTCGGCTACACGAAGCTTGGGGCTGAGACGACAGCTGGTGCCACAGACATGAGAGAGGTTTGTGCAGTGTCCTTCAAACGACTTAACTCGTGTTGACCTTTGCAGCAATTCGACTTTGGGACTGTGAATGAAGAGATCTGGAAGGAGGGACAACCTCAATGGCGTCGGATGGAGGGACCGAGTGAAGTGAGTCAATGATCCCGTTTGAAGGGTCAACGTCACTAAGACTATCATCAGTTCCCCGACTACCCTGGCTGTGAAGCCCTTCTCCGACGCTATCTATCAGAAATGACAGACCTATCAAACGAATTCCTAGGATACGTCGGAGAGTCTCTTTCACTTCCCAGCGACGTCTTCGACCCATTCAAGCACATCATGCATCGTCTCAAGCTGGTCAAGTATCCTCAATGTCCTCCTGGCTCAGTTGGAGTTGGTCCTCACAAGGATTCAGCCGGCCTCTTCACTTTCCTGTCTCAAGATGCAGTCGGAGGCCTTCAAGTTCTCAGCAAGGAGGGAGAGTGGATCGAAGCGCCTCCGATTGATGGGAGTTTCATCATCAACGTGCAGCAAGGATTTGAGGCCATCACTGGAGGAGTCTGTCCTGCTACGACACACAGAGTGATCGTATGTCCACTGTATCGTTATTATATCACATTTTCTAACTCGCTCCAGGCTCCCACAAGCACAACGCGCTACAGCGTTCCATTCTTTCAAGGCATCAACCCCAGCTTGACCTTGGATCAACTGAAGAGCGTGGCCGCCCATATTGTATCCAAGGTCCCAGTGTCGGATGATGCCAAGAAGAGAGCTGTCGACGTACCAAGCGAGTATCTTTCGCCTCTATTCTCTTGTGTGAGTAGCCTGGAATACCTACGCAGAGTCAACAACAATCCTAACATCTGCCTGTAGCTTGGAGAAGCATATCTTCGCAATCGGGTCATCAGTCACCCCGATGTTGGGCAAAAATGGTATCCCGATCTATACACCAAGTACAGTCAGCAAAAGCTTGTATGATAGGAAAACATGTTTTCAATGTGAAATAGTATGAGCTTGTATTAAAAGTTGGAAGTTTGGACTTTGATTGCCTCCTCACCATGGACCACACAATGACGCGGCATCATCTCAAATGTTGGTGCATCAATCAAGCCGTAGATGTCTGCCTGGTGTTAGTGCTCGGTTACGAATACGAGGCTGTGAAGTGCGTTCGATTACTTCCAAATTGAGTTAGCCCAGGCAGCTGACGACAGTACACTTCCCTTGGCCCTCAGACAACTCGAACTTTGACATTCTGTCTTTCCTTTTGAAAGGTAATTTCCTCATGAAGACTGTTGAATCTGAGAGAATGAAGCGTGCTGTCGGACCGCTAGACAAGCGCAAGAGGGTCACGAGATGTCAGTCGTGCGTAAAGAGGCGCATCAAGGTATGGATGGATTCTCAACTCTGATGCGCCAATAACATGAAGTTAAATACATTACAATAGTGTCAAGGCGGCTTTCCATGCGAATACTGCATCCGTACCAAAAAGCAGTGTCTTGCTCAACTTCCTGCGCCGAAACCTAGACATGAATTTATCGCCATGACGCCAATCAAGACGCCTCTACCAATGATCCAGTTACCCACGCAAATTTCCAGGAGCCCCGATAGTATCTGCTTGGATCACTTTGCCTTATTCATGAAGCACTGCGAGTTCACAAAGGGCTTTGGAGATGTCAGTTCCGACCTCGTTTCACTCATCTACACATGCCCACCACTCCAACAAGCGACGGTAGCCATCGGCGCACTCGAAGCCAGCAGAGGAGGATGTAGAAGCACATCATCTGGCCCGGCATCTCCACAGCATCTTGCTTTCAAATCTTACAACAGGTCTATCCAGGCTCTTCGAGAGCAGCTACAGTCACCAGACGCCTTGCAATCCGAAGGTGTACTTTGGTGTACGTTTCTTCTAGGCTTGTTCGAGGTAGGATCCGACTAGACTGAGATTTTGTTTCAAAAACTCTAATTGGTTACCAGTTAATGTCCGAAACATCTGGGGAGAGGTGGATCAAGCATATGCTGTATGGCACATGTAGGATATTTCAGTCGAAAGACCCAGGAAACCTTGAACCCCTCAGCGAGAGGCTCTTTGAGGCCTTCAGCCTTCTGGAAGCCAGCAGGGCCATCATCTATGGTGAATCTACTTTCTTGTTCCAGGATTCATGGATGAAGCGTAAGAAAAGTCCAGCAACAGATTCAATGGAAACTGTGCTCGAATTTCTAGTCCGGATTTCTACTTGGAGCAAAAGGTAAAAGCTCTACAGAGTCATTTCTAACCCGGTATCTAACCATCGAGTAGCTTCTTTTACCATCTCGAGGCTATTCCTAGTCATCTCCGCACCAGCAATCCTGCGGTACAACTCCTCACTCTTCAAGCCATGTACTTTCAGGTAAACCTAGAATCTTGGCTTGAACAAGCACCTGCACATCCAAATCCTCTGGATCCATATTTCAAGTTAGCAATGGCTAATTGCCATGCTCTTGTGCTGTTTCTCTGCAAAAACTTTACCTATTACTCCTGCTGGGGAGAAAGGAATGTCCCCCGGTTGACAGGGGAAAAGATGACTGCACACGTTGACACCATAACGGATTTGTCAGAGTTCATCCTCGAAAATTCAACAATTCCAGGACTGCTGCGTTTGTTTCCACTACGGATGGCTGGATCAAATGCAACTGAGTTAAAGCAGAGAGAGCGGACATCTAAACTGCTCGCTCGGGTGTCTCAAAAAGGTTTCATCATCTCAGAGAGGATACAGGTGGACTTGCAAGAGCTTTGGGAGTATCAAAATAAAACGCCGATCTAATAACTATCAACAAGTCTACAAGAGAAATGAAAGGAAGAATCCGAGGCATATTTCGAGGTGAATTCTATCGATTACGAGATCCAGCTACATTGACTTACGACTACTCCTTGGCTTGGGTGTTGAAGAACTCGTTGATGACTCGGGTTCGCAAGCCTGGTGAGAAATAGTCATAGCCAACCACAACATGGCAGTTGTCAACGTAGACGGTTACGGGGATCGCATTTTGGTACATGAGACTCCACTACCACAATTGTTAGTCCTCGAACGAAATGTCATAGCGAAGACAGTTGGGCCTTACCGCTGCAACGGGATCTTTGACAAACTTCCTCTGAACCAGGCCTTCAAAGACAGCTCCACCCTTAACGAGAATGTCCTTTTCAAAGATAGGAAAGTTAGAGTTGACGTATCCCCTCCAAATGTCAGGTTTGTTAGATCCAGGTGTATAGGTAGTCAAGGTATTGTCGACGAGACCGGACTTGGTGACATTGGCATAGTTGAACAAAGACGAGGCGAGTTTGCCATCAAAGGCTTCATCAGCACGAACAAAGCCCTTGGATGGAGAGTTGTCGATAAAACCAGTCGTGATGTGCGACAGGTTTTCGTTCCTTTTAGTTTTGGTCAACATAGAAAGAAAGTGTTGGAAGGGACAAGTACCATTTGTGCTGAACAAAATTGGTCTTGAACTCGGGCTTGACAAGTGGAGGCTCCGGCTGTATAAATCCGGAAGAGAATTCTATCATGGAAGAAGGAAATGGAGAACAGCGAAGTGAAGAAGCCGCCATGACCGTGGCTGAAGCGGCTAGAGCAGTGAAGAGCTGGGAGAAGCGCATTGTTGTGTTTGATGAAGAGGCTTGAGAAAGCAGCGGATGATGTTTGTGCTGGGCTTCATACGAGGCTTCACGAGCGCCTTTTATTCTTCCAATCTCCTTGGCGCGCTCAATAGATGCCTTTTCGGGATATTGTAGTGACCTCAAAGGATGGTTCGTTTGCTGTCAATCAAGTCAATCAAAGTGGCTGTGTAGATCAACCATCGCCCACTATTTTCCAAGTTGGGAAGCAATTGAACGCATCTAACCAGACTTCAACATCAGCATAACTAGACGCAATAAGGGTAATCCAAAATCGGAAACAAACGAGAAGCTATTACGCGGATGACAATTTAAGATTACGCGGCATAGTCCAGCCGTCGTGCCAGGAATTTCGACCCAATGCCAAAATAACCTTGGAGGAGTGGATGGAGATTTCAGCCAGCCTAAGCTCCAAGGTGCCTAGATCATGTGCCAATAAGACAGGCACAATGTGATATGGATCTAATGATAGAAGTGTGCCTCTGATTAGCGTTAGTAGTAGTATACAGTATTTCTGTTGCTCCTCCTCGACATGATCAACTCCGTTGCGGTTGCCAACGATGGCTCAGCAGTGACACTGAGTACGGCATTGGCCGGCTGAAGCGAGATATGGCTTCTCGAACAATTCAAATGATCTTTTAAAGGAAGGTCACATCTACAGCAGAGCTCGTCATGCGGCAGTGTCGAGCGTTGTGTCCCAGCTCTGGAGTCTATCCAGAGTTCCATCTCCCCGAATCATCACCATACCAAAATCAGGAGCACTCCCGAACGGATCTTATCAATTCATCAAAACCATTCTTCATCATTTTTTTCACATCCTTCGCCAGAGAACCCACTCCTTGGACACGCCTCAACCCAAACCAACATGTGCCTCACCGAAAACACCTACTGGGCCTGTCACCGCTGCGGCCAAGACATTAGCGACCCAACAGAACCACCCGTAATGTACTGCTTCCGCTCCCTGATAAACCAAAAGTGCTCCCACGTCGTCACCAACGTCATCGTCGTCTGCGACCCGGCCCTCTGCCTCTACTGCGGCTTCCACAGACACGAAAAGTACGACGAGGTCGAGGATCGAGTACGGGGAATGTCGGTGGGACAAGGGTTTCTTGGATCTCAACGTATGAAATTCTACTGGGGAGTTGATCCGGCTATGGCGTGGGAGTCGTTTAAGCAGTTAGAGAAGAAACGTCTTGCCTATGGTGAGTGGCCGAAGAACAGTTTTCTCGAGACGAGTATCACTATGGGCTCACCAGTAACGCAGCTGATAAAGTAAAGCTCCCATGGCTCTCGTGACCATAACATAGGAGCATACACTGGGCCGCGTGAGGGGCCGTTTTGGCGTGGCAGTGGCAGCCAACGCCGGCGATCGAGAATTGGAATGAACCAGCACGTAGGGGTGAACAAAATTCTCTCAAACGGAATGAGCATCATACAGGTAGAATTACTTGTATAGAAATCAACCGTTTTGTTTATTGTTACCAGCCTGGGCAAGTCGATCCCTTACCAAACTAACCGACGAGAGTAAACGCTTCTGAACGAGGAAGGTGAAGATCAGAAGGTGCATCGAGATGCCGTCAACTCGCCTACATTTCATTCTCTTGGAGATCTCACTTCCACCAGACAAATCATTCATCAAAGGCAGCGTCGCGTTCACTTTCCATTGCCCTCACCCTTACACCAATATCACTGGCCCTTTCACTCTCACACCTTGTTGGCAATTCACCGCGTCATTCCAGCAAAACATTTTCACATCTCGTCAATCAAGATGTGCATCACGACGTACACCCGGACCCTCTGCAACACGTGCGGTTTCATGATCGCCTACAACATGAACGTCACAGAATGTTCCTTGAAGAATTCCAAATCATGCCAAGACCAGCACAATTATCCGGTCGTCCGCAATACCAAGGTTCCCTACTCTTCTTGCAAGAAATGCATGGCTATAACTTCTTCACGCAACGAGAGGATTGTGTGTGACGTCTGAGTGGTCTTTGGAACTGCACCGTCTCGGATCCCGGTGGTAAGTTAGAGATGAAATACGCTAGCCAGTGACTAATTGGAGATTCAGATACGGGATGCAGTGTGCAGAAGCATAGGAACATGGTCTCGGTCATGATTGACGGAATGGCGTGGCAGCGTCCATCATAGAACACATTCACCTCCCCTTGAGGTTAATATCAGGACGTAACGGATTTCACCATAGTGATTGAAAGACACGATAACATTTACATATCAGACGTGATCAGTGGCATGCAAATTGTGGAGGGTAAGGTGACTTTGATCCTAGTTTGAGTTGTGATATTGTGCACACGATTATATGCGACAGCCAACAAATAACGGTCGCCGTGCGTTTGATGCGTTATATCCAACTCTGAGCCCAGATTTCCAAATATCAGTTACCGTTATCCATCAATACTTTATCCCCAGTGAGCCAGATGCTTTCCCTCCTCCATCCACTCGACTCCACCACGCACCCCCAAAACGCCTACCTATCGCATCCAAATCCCCTTGCAAGTAATCAATATGTGTATTGGTTTCTTTACGCGGTATATCTGCGAAACTTGCAACCATCTAATACGGATACACTCACGGGAACTGCATCTGGGAGACACTGAGAATTGAGACCAAGGTGAAGGCCGAAGACTGCCCCAAGTGCCTCAGAAAGAGTAAGGAGAAGGCGAGAAATAAGGATGAATAGATAGATGGAACGTTGGACCACTCTAGTCCACAGGTAGCTGAGTAGCTGAAGTCTTCCTTGTCTCTTGACGGTGTGACAGTGAAACAATGCTCATATACGTGATACAACCAGTTCACACTTGAAGGATCTTCTCGTGCAACTTCAGATAAGCAGTGATTACTACCATTCTGGGAATATTTCTAGCCTCGAAATCTCTTCCAACAATGCGTCCAAACACAACCAAACTTGACACTCACCCCTACAAGACAGATTTACAAGTAATCTCGCAAGCACCACACAACACCGAAATTCTCTACCCCATTAGAGTTCGAAATGTGCAAATTCGTCAGCACCGGCTATCTCTGTAGGGAATGCTCCTACCTGATCAAGATGCCATACACTGAGGAGAAATGCGAACACGTTCTGCAAAAGAGACCTGGGGTCTGTCAGTATAATGCTAAGCACGAGACGGTATACGTTCATGAAGATGAGTGTCCAGAGTGCAGGAAGAAAAAGAAGGGCAAGGGGCCGGCGAAGTGAGGTAGCAGACGAGAGCGATGTGGGATACAATAAAAGTCATTTGAGCGACATCGCGTAATTGTACGGTAGAATGAGTCTCTACGAACAATTTATCTAGAGTTTGTCACATGAACGGTTTCGCTACATGATGTCTTGCAATTAAGTAGCGCCTGGTACTTGCTAGCCTTGCCCTCTCGGACGATTCCTAGCTTCCGCGAGGTGAAGTAGGAGGATACTGAACCCTCATCATTTATTATTCCTTCAACCAAAGCTCAACCGCGAACATAGAGCTCATATCCTACCGGTACCAGACACAGAGAAGCAGTGTCGTCTAGCTAGCGCGTTCCCAAGAAGTGACCGCTGTTTGTTTGCGAGGTGGACGTCCGTAGGCACGAAGTACATAGGCAACAGGATAATAACATTACACCATTGTTTCCAAGCAATATCTAACCGAGGTCAGATGCAAACAATGTAGCGGCAAAGGTTCACCCGGCCACGCAAGTCGTGTTCATGGTCGACAGCAAGAAGAGGCAAATTGCATCCAGAAGGGAAACGACCGATCGCAATTATACGATCAGTAAAAGAAAATAATGAATTCCGCTATATTTGGTTCATTGCCAATGGTGCGTTTCACGTCAAAAATCCCGAGCGGACTCAAGAGCGGCATCACGGACCGCGGACGTTAATATCGACCCGCGCATCAGCTTCACCACCAACCTTAACCACCAAGCGTCTGCGCTAAAGCTCCTGAGCCTCATCTCAGCCCTGCGAATACTGGGGTCGATCTCTTGGGGCTGGTAATTATCGCGCTTTCTCGGTCATCCGTCGTCACGTCACAATTTCCGAAGCCTCAATGCGCATCCGCGCGACTCAAGATGGGCGGGAGATGGGTTGTGAGGGGATGTGTATAAAGAAGCCGAGAAAACACCTGTCGATGGAGATTATAGCAAGCAAACAAACAACATCTTTCATTCTATAGTTACCAAGCTTTAATTTCTTGTCACAATGGCGATGCGCAAGATACTCGCCCTTTCCCTCACACTGGTTTCACTGGCCTCCTCCAAGACCGTCAACTACCCCAACAATTCTGCAGATGTTATCCTCAATCGAGCCTTGAACGCTATGGGCGGTGAGGATGTCATCTCCCGCCTCGATGGAGTTACATACCACTCTCCGAAGTAGACTTCCCTCTCTGTCTCGAGGCAGCAGCAACTAACATGACCCAGCATCTATCGCTCTCGAAGTCTCATGCAGAGCTATAACATGGACAGAGCCGATACAGCCATGGCTATCTCTGGCGCTCAAAATGTTTCTTTTAGCTTTGACTCGAATGAGTTGACTCAGCGAATTGATCGCATCCTCAAGCCTTCCGGTATGTCCTCCATACACAAGCTGCTGCAACCAAGACTCACAGATAGACAGAGTATTGGTCTTGGGGATCACCTAGACTCGACGAATTTAACCACTCGCTCGTCGTTCGTGGTGGCAAGGGTGGATTTGCGTGCTATGTTCGTGGCAACAACCAGATCTGGCTTCCTGCCGACCTCACTTCTGGGTACACCGATCGTGAGTGATGTCTCTTTCTCCTTCTGGCTGGATTCTTACGACTCGTTATAGCTGCTCTCGCGGAGTACTTGGTGCTCCATGGAAACATGCTCTCACCCAAGCTCTTGCTTCAGGTAAGGTTGTCATCAGCACGGCGAAAAATGCGATATACTGAAGAACCCAGGTCAAGGAGCACCGTAGCACCAAGGCCACTGAGGTTGACGTCAACGGAGTCAAGATGCCTGCCGGTACGTGTCCCGTCTTCCCATCCTCGCCATTACTAACCCAGTTTAGTCTACGATCCTGTTCTTGACATCACCGTCATCTTTGACACTCGCACTCATCTCCCCCACATCGTCCGAACCATCGAAGACCACATGATCTACGGCCCCTCAACCAGCGACCTCTACCTCAGCGACTACAAGGCCGTCAAAGGCATCAAGTTCCCCCACCTCGTCCAGACCGTCTACAACTCGACCGCCGAGAAACTCGACGCCACTCTTGAGGACTTTATCATCGAGGAGATCACTGTCAACCCCAAGTTCTCACGAAACTTCTTCCAGGGTCTTCCAGACGGCAAGGGTTTCTTCCCTAAGGCTGCACCCAAGAAGGTTGAGGGTATCACGCATGCGCGCATTGGCGAGTTTAGCTTGAACGGGCTCTGGGCGGGTATTACAAAGTCTACTGTCGATACGATCAAGAGCGAGAAGCATGTCCCTGGAATGCCCAATGTCCACTGGGTTCTTCTCGATCCCGATCAGCTCGGTGTCAAGCAGTTCATCATCGAGTTTGAGGACCATGTCATTGTTGGTGATGCTCCTCCTCAGCATACCAAGGAGGTGATCAAGTGGATCAAGAAGAACATCAACAAGCCCATCACTCACCTCTGGGTAAGTCTATATTCCAGCCAATGATGGGAACATGCTAACAAGATCAGCCTACTCATCACCACCGCGACCACAGCGGAGGCGCTGCTGACTACGTCAAACTTGGAGCCAAGCTAATCGTCGCCGACGTCTCAGCCAAATACTGGTCCAGTATCCCTGGTGCCGAACTCATCACCTTCAAGTAAGGATCCCCTTCATGCCTATACTAGAATGCCCTAACACCAACCAGCGACACCCACCCCTACGTCCACAGTGACAGCAAAACCCAGGCCTGGTTCATCTGGGAGGAACAAGCCACTCACTCAATTGACTGGACCTACGCCTTTGTCACCGAAAAATGCCCTTCAAAGCGCTCTTCCGTCGCTGTGTTTGAGGCCGACATCTGGCATCCCGGCATGCCCGATGGACAAAATGACCGCGAGCTGATGAGAGAATGGCTGAACCAAGTGGACAAAGACGGTCTTCCCGAGAGTGCATAGTAAGTATTCCTTGATCTATCGTTTCTTTGTCAGGTCTAACATGAGCAGTGTTCTTCCAACACACGGTCAAGTTCGCCAGATTAGCGAGCTCATTGAGCACACCGGCTATGTGTATGCACCCAAGAAGATTAGCGATTGGAGGGACGGTGGAGCCATGTGCCAGAAGGCTTAATTTTCTACGTCAAAGAACGAATATAAGCCACTGCTGCTGCAGAATGCAAGAGCCGAAAAGGGTCAGAGTTGCATGAGAGGAGTGACAATGACATCTTCAACCCGTCGGTCGGTAGGATGAAAGAGAGGTTTTCATTGGGGGGATGCTTATAGACTTGCTTTTCGTGTAACCTTCTCCTTCATTGCTTTTTATTAGTTATATCGTATACTTGGAAAGACCAGCTCCGCCAGAAACCTCAGGCCTCTCAATGTATGAAGCTGTGATCGAACCTCAACAGATATTAGCGCCCATTTACCCTTCCGATCAGCTCCAGCTGTTAGCCAAGTCTCCATCATACTTCTTATCTTAGGTAGGGTCTTGAATGGCCTTTAACTATCTAGCTCAATATTGGCCAATCGTGACTCTTTGAGGATCGCTCAAAGCAACTGCGCCCGAGTTCCAATGGAGGCTCCATGACCTCTTTTTGAGCCGTCACGATAAGTGCTTCTTTGAAGACCATATAAAGCAAGCCTTTTCATGCAGGTCACGTATTTCTTTCTATGCTTGAAGTGAGTCCATTGACAAAAGATCTAGGGGGATTTGTTAGTAGGCGAGACTCAAGACAAAGCGATAAATAATACTATATTAGATACAAGATATCTCATGAAGTTGAAGAAAATTCTCCTGGTAATTTCACTTCATCCTTCTTAACGTACAGGAATATTGTCTTCGCATTGGGGGCACGCTCATCGCCATGGAGAGCCCGGATCCCATCAGTGACCTTGGCCTCGATTGCCCCTTCAACGGGACCTTCTACATCTGCAAAGACAGCCCAACACGATTCATCGGCTGCTGTACCTTGAACCCTTGCGGAACCAGAAAGGGTCTCTGCCCCGATGAGCATCTCGAGCCGGCCACCTACGATTCACGGTATCGGATCCCCCCTCAAGGTTGTGTCAACGACAACTTCGCCGTCTCATGGTACACATGTCCGAAAACCAATCCTCCGTTCTTAGGATGCTGTGCTGTGGACCCCTGTAGCAGAGGAGGTTGTCCAGATAGAGAGCTTCGAGCAGCCAAGCTGAGCGACAAGAAGAGCGATGCCGACTTGTTTGTGGGAGGAAAGTCCCCAGGCTTAGACTCAAAGGGGAACCCATCTACGAGGCTATCAATCACCACCGCAACATTGACCGCGTCGTACATATCCACAAAGACCATAAATGCAGGTATAGATGCCACGTCCGACTCAGAATCTCCACCGAGCCACCCCGCAAGCGGGAAGAAGGGGCTGTCGAACGGCGCTATAGCTGGCATATGTATCGCTGCAGTAGTAGTCCTTTCATTCATCATTGGTGTGCTTATTGCCCGCTTCTACTGGCATCACAAAAGAAAGAAATTCCGCAATCCCGACGATAAGCAGCCTTCCTCGCGTCAGTCAACCGCTTCTTCATCAATCTCTCGATCGCAAAAGCACCCACATTCAACCCCCGGGTCCATTTCTATAACCTATAACAGCCAAGGACACATTATCGGTATTGGAGAACCCTCCAGGATTCCTTTTGGACAAAATTTGGAACAGGAGATACACACGAGGGTCTCTTCGGAGGAACAATACCATCAACAAGAGAGTCGAGAGAGATGGACTCAACAGCCCCAGCCTGGTCAAGATACCGTGTCTAGGCCCAATTTCCCTGTCCAGACGATATCTGTACAAGTCCCCAGCAGGGACCAGAACTCAATGTCGAATCCTTCTACGCCCCAGCCTCCATATCTTACTTCCGATGACCAGAACGGATCGCATCAGGGGACCGTAACTCGACTAGATCACCGTGAGTACAAGCCTTGGATGCCAACCGTCGAGTTGCCTGGGAACACAGAAGCGCCTCTTTCTACGGACCCTCTTAGTACTGCCGGCAATAGTCCTTCAGTTGAGTTGCCTGGGAATACAGGAAGACCTCATTCTACAGGCCATCCAAGCACTTCTGCGCCAATAGCCGAGTTATCTGCAAATACAGAAACGCGACTTTCCACAGGCCCTCCGAGCGGCCCTGTTAATAATTCTTGGTTACGGCTTGTCGAGCCGCCTGCGAATACAGAAACACGTCTTCCTACAGCGCCTCCTAGCACTCCTATTGACAAGTCTTCCTCGCCAATGGTCGAGTTGCCTACTAACACAGAAGTCCCTCTTTCTACAAACCCTCCCAGCGCTCCAAAGCATCGTCTATCCGATGACACTATTTACCATAAACCAGAACCAAAAAGTCTCGTGTTTCCACCCCCACCCCCGGTCGTTAGGCCCAACACTGCGCCTTTGAGTAGCATTCCTGAAGAGCAACCTGTGGAAAATTTCGACTCTCGCAACGCACCGGCCACGAGATCAGACGGACAGTTGAACCATGGCCAATCGAGATCTGCAGACGAGCTACGACGCGTTGCTAGATCAAGGGGGAGAAGCTGGTCCGGATAGGATCATACTGGGCATGCTTACCCAAGGCCTCCCTAGATGTAGAAATAAGCTACGGCTTGGTGTAGACTCTGGATGGTGCATGATTTGAGAAGTTCATCGTCACCGAAGGCATTGATATGCGCATCACCTCAAATCGGAAGGCAGATATGTGTAGCTAGCTCATCCACAGTTAATAGAGGTTTATCACTCAATTCTAGAAGGTCCCCAGGAAGCCCTGCCCGTTTTGCAAGAATCGCTTTCATTCCTAGGGTCCACGTTCGTGATGTTTTAGTCCCAAAGAACCGGATAATGGGGACAGAAATGTTGATCCAGAGGATCTTAACCCAGGTGATTTGAAGGCTGTCGCCTCGTAGTCGCACAGGTTCCTCTTCTAGTATTGCAATGACGTTGGAGAAATGATCATCATCAAAAGCGCAGCGAGAAATGGTCTCATTGCGACAGAAACCGACAATCATATTACTACAAGAGCCAGCTAGTCAGGTATCAGAGAACCCAATACTGAAGTCATTAATCATTCTAACGCAATTTTTGGGCCCAATTGCTCGAGTCAAAGGCCAGGCGGCTCGTTTTCGTCCAACAGCCATTTACTGATGATCATCCTGATGGCGAGAATAGCCTACTAGACAAGCATGGAGATCGGCATAGGTGGCGATAGCGGCAATGACATGCTGGGACGCGTTTTCGCCCCTGAACTCTCCAGCACAAACAACCAAATCACTCAGGTTAAGAGTCATGCTGTTTTTGTCGGGGAATTGACTTGGTCGGGCTGATGAAGGGAACGTGGATTCCGGTAGTGACAGTGGGATGTTGAGGTGAGCAGACTCTCTAACACTCTTGATCATCCCAATTTTTACAAGCATCTTTCATACTCAGGCCTAAAAAGACTACCTTTTTGCTAGGTCATCAAGGATTTCTATCCTGTGATTTCCTTTGTTCTAGGAAGAAAAGTTGACGAGTTCCCGCGACCTCTCCGGTTGTAGATCCAGGGTAAGTTGGACGTTCAATAGACTTGACCATGACCAACCACCCACCCGCCAAATAGCCTATGAAAGAATATTTCCTTTTAATAAACAGTCTCGCCCGAGTAATTCAAGTACCCTTCAAGCCATGGTTGGAATTTTGGCTACTGATGTCTCTGTTTCTCGGGGTTAGGGACAATCTTAACTCCGCTGCCTGCCTTGAGACCAACGGACGAATGCCCATTTGCATGTGTGAATCAACGCGCGACGCGCCATTCCACCAGCCTTCACAAGAGGGACACTTGAACGTGCTATCTATGCTCTAACTCACCACCTGAGACCGACCGTCTTGTTGCTTGCCATCACTGGTCTTCATTTGACTCGACATCATGACCATGCTACCAACGTCGCGCCGCCTGTCCTCACTCTCATCTGGAACGTCAACCACATGGAGCAGACTGGAACTCACTTCGACACCACGCGGAATCCGTTCCTTAATACCGGTATGCGGGAAACACAAAAAGCGCCCAATCCAAACAAAACGGAGAGGACCCGAGGGAGGGGAAAAGCAGGCTTTTTTCTTTACCGTAGAAGATTGGAAAAGCCTCTCTGTAAAAGTCTATCGTGGACGCGCGAAAGAGAGAGCGTTTGGCTGTAAGAGCTGAACAGCTGGAATGTTGGAGCGATGATCGGGTGCGGATTAAGCTTGCGACAAACGTCTGATTACTATTCATTAAAAAAACCGACTGTATCTTGTCGACGTGTATTCTGCGTCTTTTGGAAACAATTATTCGGATATCTTATTCAATATCGAATGCGGCTCAAGTCAATAGCCAAGAATATCACCCAACAGACGATATTCCCGACCAACAAAACAACCAAGAGAGAACGCGCATAAGCTGCCCATAACCTCGTGGCAAACGTGACCTAACAAAGTCTAATTAAGCAGAGACTTTCCCCCTCCTCTTGGTAGCGTCGCCCTCGGCAGGGAGAAAGAGAGAGCGATAGCGAGAAAGGCTTTCTCAGGTCCTCCCCTTTGGTCATTTGTCATGATCTGGTACGGGCCAGTCTAAAACAGACTTAGCTTCGGCGGGGACTGAATCATGGGGACGTCGACGGTGAAAGGGTCATGATTTTTTCGGTGCCTGGTTTTGGGACCAACGGTGAAAATGAGAGTCTAGAGCAGTGTGGTCCTGTCGGTTCATCGGCCGAAAGGGCCTGTTAGCGGAAGGGGAGGGGAGGGGAGAGATGGGCTGAAATGCGGAAGATGCACTGCCAACAAAAGCGAGCCTAAAAAGCGAACCCTTGGCACCAAGAGGACCTCGATCGCGATCATCGTACGACGAGGGCCCGTAGCCGGTCAGCCGGGAGGTCAGTAGAATGCGGAGACGAGTAGGTTGGACTGGAGACTAGGTAGGGCGGTGGGATATGTAGTTTTTTTTGCTGGTCAAGTTTGGAGATGCTGTGTGGTCGTTGGACCCGGGGAGAGAATCCCCTCCAATGCAAATCACCTGCCCCTGGGGACAGCATCTTACCCGCTGCCACAGTGACATATCCCTCGTATGAGATTTGATCTCTCCCGTCTCGAACCTCGTTTACACTCTTTTCAAAAAACCTCGACGCCTTCAAGTCAGAAGATGCGATTGGCGGGACCCTCATCCGTCAATCCAGACTCTTTGGTGCTTGCTTGCCCCTGTACTGTAAACCACTAGCTCAGTGGGGGAGATCCAATGCTCCCACCCCGCCGATCTCGCCCACCCAAGACCCGCATGCGCCATCCCAAACTTGGATGGCCTCGCTTGTCCGTCTCTTACGTAGGTGACGCCGCCTGTCAAAGTCGTGAGATGGAGGGTATGCTAAGGGTCCGTCGTGGTGGTCCGCCACCAGATTGGGTGTCGGTTGCCGATGATGGTGTCGATCCGTTCATGGGACGGACCTGACGCTGCTGGGGGGTCTTCTTGTCTCGCCTTTGATGTCCTTTTGTCTCTGAGCGGGCAACCCTTTGTGCAGCAGCAGCATCATCTATGTCTTGGTCTGCCGTCCTAGATTGTTTCTCCTCTTTCCTTCTTCCTTTTCTCTCTCTCCCTTGCTCCTAGTAACTTATTGTTGCCCGTCCATCAAAAGTGCTTGTCCTCACCTCTGGAATTCTCCCCCTCCTTGTCCCTGGAGACGCAACATTCATCCACCGCCGTCCTTACCCTTGTCTCTCCCTCTCTTCTCCTCCATCCATCCAACACCAGCGGGCGTATTCAGAAGGCCTCTGACGAGAGAGAAAAAAAAACGGACAACCAACACTTCTCTGGTTCGAGCCTCCGACACGGTGTCACGACTTAAACCTCCACGCCTTTCCGCTCCCGGAAGGGGATCCTTTGTCAACCAACCAGAAAAGACACCTCATCTTTCGGCCGGCAAGAAGAAGAGAGAAGAGAATCAAGCAAAACGACAGGAACGGAAACAGAAACTCAAATCTCTTCCGGTCTAGGTCAACTTTGTGTTTCTTTCTTCTGTCTCTTCCCACGCGGCGGGAAACCTCGCTTCTTCGGACTCTGTTACGCCTCTAGTCTCTCGGGACCGCTTTGGCTTCTCTTGGCTTTCAGGGCACGACAACGCCCACTTTGACGGGGAACCATCCATCCCAAAGACTTTTTTTTCTCTCCTCTTTCTTTTTCGAACTATACCCTTGACATGTCCCTCTTCTAAGGCTGCAGGGTCTCACTTTTCTCTTTTCTCTTTACTCCCCTCTGTAAACATGTTATTGCACATCAGTCAACATCAGTCGACCTGCCCCTTGTTATAACACTCCCCACCAGGATCGACGGACGACAAAGCAAAGCAGTGAAACCGACACGAACCCGAGGGGGACCGACCCGCAGAGTTTGATTCACTCTCATCCTCTCTCCCTTCTCATCGACGACATCTATCATGCCTCCGTGGCCTCGTCATCAGGCCACGGGGTCTTCGCCATGGGAGGTTGCGATGCCGCCCCTTGAGGCGAGAGCAGTTAAGCACTTCACCATGGCAGTCTTGACGCCCAATCAAACCTACATCCTTCACGTTGCGACGCTTGTAGTCGCATCTCTCAGTATCTTCGCCACCATTCTCACATCGATATGGTTCTTTCGAATGAGGAGGAGTTTTCGCCATGAGTGAGTGTCACTAACCGCTGTATACATCACTGCTAACAGTCGACAGTCTCATTATGCTGCTCATCTATAGTGACATGTTCAAGGGTTTCTGGCTACTCCTCTTCCCTGCCGTTGAGCTAGTCGCGGGGAAGATCGAAACAGAAGAGACCTTTTGCCAAGTCAGCGGCTTCTTCCTCTCCCTGAGCATCGAGGCTTCAGATGTCGCCGTATCTCTCATCGCACTCCACACAGCATTGTACATCTTTCGCGGAGAACAGGGTCTTTACCCCTTTCGAAAAATCGCCTACGGCTTTGCAGGAGTGATCCCCGTGGTCCTGGCCACCATGACTTTTGTCAGCAGCCCTGGATATGTCAACACTGGACAGTTTTGCTATCTACCCTTTAATCCCATGTGGAAGCGACTCGCCTTGACTTGGATTCCTCGATACTTGGCCTTTACCGTTATTCTCGTTCTCTGCGTCGCCATCTATATCTATGTTCGAGTCCTGATGAGTCGGTTTGGAGCGGCGGGCGACGACTCTAGCAAGACTCTGTCGAGAATGTCCAACTTGGAGAGCCTCGATCGACACCGGCAACCGGAGGCGACAGTACCTCCCACTCCAGTCATTAAATGCCATGGACTCATTTCTTCATCCATGTCTTCACGCCGAAACTCCATCACTGTCCCTGAAGACCGAGGTCGAAGACCCTCTCTCGCAACACTGAGCACTCTTCATATGGACATTCCCATGGTGTCGCATCCCAGCAGACTTCACTCGGCTCGTATGGCACGAAGGGGCTCCGCGCAGATGTGGTCATCTCAGTTCAGTACTGACCTAACGGGCACAACTCTATCAGAGACGACTCTAACGAGGCGACAATCCGAGTCTGACTTTCGAGTCTCGATGGGTACGACTCGTTGCGGCTCCGACGATGTCATCGCGCCTCTTGAGATCCAAACACAACCGGATATCCTCCATCAGGCAGCCGCCCCTGAATCAACAACTCCCTCGAACTCCGCAGAGAGCCCAGGAGATTACTACCACAAGTCGGCAGACGCATCCGCTGCGCCGTCACGAACACCCTCTCTCCCCAACCTCTTTTCTATGCTCCGAAAAGAACGCAACAGCGCTCGTAGCTCCGACTCGGATGTTGCCCTGTCCCAAAGGGATTTCAACACACCTGGAACAGTCAAGACACGCGAAAAGATCATTCGACAGCTTCGCCTCCTCTTTATCTACCCCTTGGTCTATGTCGCAGTGTGGATTCTGCCATTCATCGTCCAACTCACCGGATACGGCAAGGGTGCCCCCTTTGGCATGAGACTAGCCAGCATTATCTGCTTGTGTTCCCAAGGTCTCGCAGATGCCATCGTCTTTTCACTAAAAGAAAAGCCCTGGAAACACGGCCAAGCCGTCAACCTCCAAAGCCTCATGTTCTGGAAACGCCAAAGAGGTGTCCCCGACGCAGGTCCCAATGTCGGACGAACAAGAGAAGAGATGATGGTCGACGGTCGATTCGCGAGAATGAGACGTGACCAAGAGATTGCGGCCAAGCAGTTGGAGAGAGACGCCGACCAGACTGCTGCAGCGAGTTCAGGCAGTAAACCCAAGACAACTCCCGAGTGGTGGGACAATGAGGATTGAATTGAACCAAGTGAGAGGGAATTGGCTTAAATGGGATGATTGAGTGGAGGATGATACCCCAAGGCTTGGAAGAGGAATAGAAAGGCTTCGGGATTATTGCATTGACCGGCGTTTTAACAGTTTTACAGCATTTACAAACGAACAAACGAACGATTGCATTTGGGTGGCGGCGCTGAAATAAATCAAGTTAGATGCTTTCTTGTTTTCGCAATGGGATACATACATAGACGGGTATCACAAGCAATTGATGGGGTTTGGAGCAATCTTTCTCTTCTATTATCTCGTAAAAATTCGTGAATTACTTCATGACGACATGTATATCATCTCTTGGCAAACTCCTCCCCCTGGTCAATATGCGAGGACAGGGGTTGTTGTTCTTGGTGTAACATTTCACCCCTCCCTCATGAACTTGAGAAAAGCCCGGGCAATAGCCACGCCGTCGTGCGGGATAGGCGCCCTCTTCATGGCATCGGCATACATCTCGTCGCTAAATATTCCGACCGTGTGTCGGTTGAAGAGAACCTCGGATATAATCTCCTCTGTGAACTCAGGGTGGCCCTGCACGCTAATGTATCGCCCGGGAGAGTAAAAGGCTTGAACTTCGCAGATGGCGTTGGAGCCGAGGGGGATCGAGTTCGGAGGGAATTCGGAGACGATGTCGCGGTGCATTTGGTGGATGCGCTGTTTGTCGCAATTTATGTCAGTGTAACCGTCCGTCGCACAAGAAGACGGGTAGGTAGGTAACTCACCATCCTGTCCAACCCAAATATCTCCTTACCCTTGGGTGTCAGATCAACCTCCGTCACGGCAACCTCCCAGCCCTTATCACTCCGTCCGAGTTTAGCACCAGCAGCACGACCGATGATCTGGTGTCCGAAGCAGATACCCACGACGCGCACGCGGTCCGTCGCAATGGCCTTTTTCGTGTACTCGACGAGGTTAATGATCCACGGATCATTGTCAAACGCATTATGCTTAGAACCCGTGATCAGGACGGCATCGATATCCTCGAGCGCAGGGTAAGAGTGAAGTTCGTTGACAACATCGTATCCCCTGATCGTCACAATCTCTTCCAGCTTCTGAGGCGGCTTGAGCGAATTGGCAGCCGCGTTTAGCAGAGCCGTAAAGACACCCGTATATCCGCCATAACGATCGCGAGTCTGCGGTTGCGGCGTGTCGGCCTCGAGAATGGCGAGGCGCAAAGGAGCGGCGGATCCCATCTTGTCACGGTAGGTAGTGGTAGTAGTATAAAAAAGAGCGGTAGAGGTTACAAGGAGAAGGAGGAGGAGGAGAATACGAGGTTTCCGCGCGAAATACAGAGTCATGGAGTTTTTAACCAGAAAGAGGATCCATCAACTGGATCCCCCTCCCTCACGCAAAGCACAAAAAAAAAAGAGGGCTACCTCCAGTCTCGCGCATACAAAGACGCGCATACGTACAGTAGTCAATGCATCCCAGGACCCTTGAACACCGATAGCGGGGGGTGGGTGGTTAAAACGGTTTGTAAATGTAAAGAGGCGAGATAAGCGGGCAGAATTGCGAGGAGGGGCTTTCATGATGCTGCTTCGTCACTAGGCGGTGAAGGTGCTACTGTAAAATAAGCCACAGGTTGAACAAGGATCACACTTCGAGTGACAGGTTTGTGGCTGTCGGACGGGGCCGAAATGGTTGGGTGACGTTTGACAGAGAAACGCAGAAGGCTCAACTTATAAAGTTTCATCTTACAGATCCATTTACGAGGGGGTGGGCATGTAAATCTGAGCAGTTATCTTTTTTTTAACAAGTGGATAACCTGTTTTTTTCTTTCCTCTTCATTTTTCATTTTTCTTCTTCCCTCTTTTCTTATATTCCCTTCCAGACTTGCCATGCCCATCTTACTTCAACCTTCAGTTGTGACTATGACGTCGAGACTATCCCTCAGTGCCTTTCTTGCTAGGGCGAGGACTGCCCTCACGGCTCCAGCTGCGCAAAGAAAAAGACCTCTAACATTTGTCGTGGGAAATGAATCTGCTGGTGAGTATAACCCCGTTCTCAAGTAAATACCATTCTAATATTTATTCAGACCTCGACTCCCTTTGCTCAGCGGTAGTCTACGCCTACATCCGCTCCCATACCCCTCCTCACACCCTTCACATCCCCCTCTCAAACCTGCCCCGCGATGACCTCGCCCTGCGCACAGAAATGAACGCAGTTCTCAAGCACGCCGGTTTAAACCTCACGGATCTTCTCACTCTCTCTGAGCTTCCCGATCTCAAGCCCGAGGAGACCCGCTGGTTGCTCGTGGACCACAACTCCCTCACTGGTCCGTTGGCCAAGTATTCCGGCCAAGTATTTGGATGCGTTGATCACCACGCCGACGAGGGTACTGTGCCGAAAGATGCTGATCCGAGAGTGATTGAACCTTGTGGAAGCTGCATGAGTCTAGTCGTGGACGAGAGCCGTAAAGTCTGGGAAGAATTATGTCGCGACGTAGGCGAGGATGAAAAGCTCGCCAAGATCGGTCTAGCAGCCATTCTCTCCGATACAGGCAACCTAACCTCGAAAGAAAAGGTTCGCGAAAAGGACACCAAAGCAGTTCCCTTTCTCGAATCGCACATCCACAACTCTTTCAGTCAGAAGACCTACTTTGACGAAATTTCAGCTGTTAAGGAGGATATTTCGCATCTTAGCTTCCGCGACATCTTCCGCAAGGATTACAAAGAGTGGGACGGCTCAGGCCTTAAGCTCGGCATAAGCTGCATAGTCCAAAACCTCGACTACCTAGTCGACAAGGCCGGCGACCCCAAGACCCTACTAGATGACTTTGAGGCATGGGCAAAGGAGCGCAAGCTTGACGTCGCGAGTATCATGACCACTTCACGCCCCGATGGCGAGTTCCAGCGTCACCTGCTCGTGTGGGGGTTGACCGACGGGGGCCGCGGGGCGGTGGAGCGATTTGTGAGAGATGGGGAGAGGTTGAAGTTGGAGACGTGGAAGGGAGGTGTGTTGGATGATGGCAAGACGAGGTTCGCGTGGAGGCAGAGGGAGCTAGGTGCGAGTCGGAAGCAGGTTGCACCATTGTTGAGGGAGGCTCTACAAAAGAGCTGACTATCCGAGAGTCAAGGTTCCAAGATATGAGCTAGAAACAATGCCAATAAACACAAGGAGAACGTTAGATGACAAATCAGTAACCGTATGCATTGAGATGTGTTGTTACATGGTTTCATATGTTGTACATGCACACAAACGCCTGTGACCTCCCATGTGGTCATGCCATCCATACCAATCCAACATTATTTTCAAATTGCAACCCATCAAGAGTGCATCGCAGCAGACCTTTCCTTGACGAGGCCAGCCCTCATCAGCTCGGCCCGGATTGATTCCACTTCCCTCAAAACCTTGAGAAACTCTCTGTTCTCGAGCCTACGGCGCTGGACAGGCCGAAGGTTGTTGTACTTGTTGATGCTCTGGTTGTGTAGCCAAGTTACCGCACCTGGGTCCGCGACCATGAGGCACGCTTTGAGCGACTCATAGAGAGCGCCGACGAGCATTATTGGAGGATCCTGGCTCATCATCTCAGGATACACCCAGCGCAAGGCAGCAATGCACATCTTTTGGCTCGATGTCAGGGCCATGGTTCGGTAGGCCAGTTCGTAGTGTCTTGAATCCCTAGCCATTTTGAACCTAGGCGGCATGCGAAATGCGTCCCAGAAACTATCCCAGTCTTGTCGGTATGCATAGGCGTTCATCAGTCGAAGAACCTGGTCTCCGTCAACCCGGCATCCCTTTTGCTTCATCAAATACTCAAGATTCTTCTGAGCCCGCTGAATCTCCGGTCCATAGCATGGAGAAAGAAGACCAGCCTCGATGAGCGTGACAAACATGTCGTCATTCCAAATCTCAATACCCCGCTCCTCGGCCGTCAGGAGAAGTTGATCAACGAGAGACAGTCGGTCCTTGGCGGCGTTGTTTGGAGACGGCGTCATCATGGCCCCCCTGATGAGATTGTATAGCATTTCCTGATCGATCGGAGTCCCTATAAGCTGGATATCTTGGATGTGTTCTCGAACCTGGGCTAGCTCAATGATTACTGGCTCCTCCGCGACTTCTGCCATCTCGACTTGAGGATCGGATGCGAGCTTTTCTTGTTCCACCGAAGGAGAGAGTCGTCGCGCACTCGTGGAATAGCTGCGATGTTGCTGTGATGCCTTCTGCATGGCTTGCCATTGGAGGGCAGACGCACTGGTAGGAAGTTGTATCTTGGAGGCCAGGACTTTGTTCAGTTCCTCTGCATCCGCAAACTTCTCTCCCCTGGCCTTCTTGTTTTCTTGCAGGTTCTTCTTGAAAACGCCCTGCCATAGAGTCTCCAGGTCAAGCTCTCCCCGTCGAGCTTCGGTCATGCACTGAACCACAACTGTGGTTCCTGTTTGAGGGGCACCAAAACCAGAGAAGCGACCGCTGTCGTCGAAACTAGCCGCCTCGTTGGTGTTGTCGCCGCTGGAGGAAAAGTGCACGCAAACCCAGCCCGTCGAAATTCCGTTGTCTCCACCAGGAATGATGGCAGTGTTGGTTCCCAACAACTTGGCCTTCTTTCGAAGTCGGCGGAGCTTTGTTCGCAGCTCGCCAGGTCCAATCAGGCCATCCGCCCTTGCAGAAATGTTGTAATTCTTTTTCAACCATCGTACAAATCGCCCCGAGGAAATATGAAGGTGTCGCTCGCTACGAGCAGTCCCAAAAAGCATGATCAAGTTAGGACCAAGGGCAGCCGGTGGATCGAGATCTCGCAAATCCAAGAGTGAAATATCATCCAGACCCATGTCCTCAAAGATGTACTTTATCATGGGGCCGACGACTTCAGGCGCATCTTCGGGAATTTTGGGTAGCTCGACCTTGTGTTGACTCTCGGGATGCCGAGGCGGTTCAACTTCGAGGAACCAGGGAACATCTTCGGATTCGGCCTCTTCGTTCGTCTCGGGAACAACGTCGGAAGTAGTCAAGACCTCGGTGACTCTTTCGGCCTTTGAATCGACCGTCTTCTCCTCTGAAAAGAATCTCCTCGTCAAGATCGGAAGCTGGCGTGCTTGGCGTAGTGGGAGAGTGCGCAAAGAGCTGGCTGTCGGCCTCGAGACAACGGCGCGGAGAATGGCGGATTGGCATTGCCGGCAACTCAATGCCGCAGCCACGGGGCGAGTAATCATCTTGACTACTGGCTCTCAACCCCAATGCAGTTGCAAGAGCTCAACAGCAATGAAATCGAGAAACCGAATGGAACTGGAGCATCAAGCTCAAATTCGTCAAACCCAGTCGGACGGAAGTGGGGAAGAGCCTTGATAGTCCGAGCTCTCGGCTTCTAGAAAGGCGGCCGTTCCCGCCTGCCCACGTGACTCCTCTCGACAACTCGACAGAGATCCAATCGATGGCCTTTGGTTGAAATTCTACTATATTTTAGGAGAGATGGAGCATTCGGTAAAGAATTTTCTCAAATCCATTGCTACACCGCTCAACTTCTCTAGGTACTCTTTCAATAGCAGAGTGCTGCCTCTGTACTACCCTCTTCACTCTTTTTTCAAGGTCCACCGCCCGACCAATCACATCCCAATCCTGACTAAGCTATGGCCACCCGCCATCTCCACTAGCTGTGATTGAAGCGAAAAATTTGGGAACTTCTCTTTTCTGCTTCATGCGACGGGCAATAGCGAGGCCGCCCTGAACTCTACTCAGTGCGACCAGCTCTATTCACCATAATCATAATGCTCGCCCGACAGATTAGGAGGGCGATTGCCTCCCAGAGGGCAACTCCAACACGACCAATTGGACTGTCATCGCTCCAATCGACCAACCTTCGAAGATGTGTCGTCACGCAACAATACCAGCCTCGAAAGCGACGAGGATCAGAGTCCAGCCATGTGACTGTTCACGGCAGGAGTCTTGCCACAGCCGTTGACGACTTCAAGTTTGGCACCTCTCCTTACGTCGACCTTAACCAGCTCGCTTCAGGCCTGCAACCTTTCCAGACACCAACCGATCTCCACCCTCTTGACCCCTCATCGTATTTGACCATCCCAGAGCCAACCACTCGCCGACCGTTTGGCAAGATGAACATCAAGGGCATACCTGCTGAGGCTGATGAGATGCTGCCCGTCTTTGACGCCTGCATCAACGTCGGCAGGCTCGAGAGAGCTGCTCTCATCCTGAAGCGGATGAACCTGATGGGCCTTCTGTCAGGTGAACATCGGATTACACTTCATAACCAGTACCTTCGCGCATCCCTCGACCAAATGCGAATGAGTCCCAACCGAAAACAAGCCGAACAACTTCACAAATGGTACGAGCTCCAGATACGCAACCAGGACATGCCGCAGACTGCCGAGACAATCGCCTGTATGCTCAAGGCTTCACTTCTTTCCGAACGGGGATCAAGGCTCGAACGTCTCATCACCCGATATATGAGCATGGCTCCCGGCGAGGCTGGTCTACGGGTTCTGAGCATGGCCGATATCCTCACCGATCAAGATTTGGGCATCATCACCGAGATTTGTCCTACGTACAGCTTCGCTCCCGAATCTGAAGACGCTGACTATGTGACCATGGTGTCTGAAGGCGAGGACCTTGCAGCGGAGGAGGGTCTCGAAGACGAGTTGGACGTACAAGCCGAGTCCTATCCTGAGGTCAGACCCACTCCTCAGCGTGGAGAGGGGTTGGTTACTCTCAAAAACGCCCTATCTCTTATGCACGAACTCCAAGATGTCGACATTTCCAAGCTGTCAGTTGAAGAGCAGCAAGAGTTTCAAGTGCGTCTGGAGCGAGATTCCATCGATGCTGCAATTGAGAAATGGCGAAGTGCCAAGAAGAAGATGGACAAGATGGGCATCAACACTGCCCTCAACGTCAAAAGCGACGACTTCAATATTGGCGACACCCTACACAATTGGCTGACGCATATGGAGACGCGATTAAGGCAGGAGATTAGCAAGGTTGAAGAGTCGGAGGAGAGGGAATCCAAGACGGAGGAAGACCTGGAACGCTGCATTTACGGACCCATCCTTCGCGCAGCCAACCCTACCCGACTGGCTGCGGTCACCATCCTTGCTGTGCTCAACAGCGGTGCAGTGATGGGCTTAGATAAGGGTGTCGCCATGATTCGCCTTGTGAACGATGTTGCCAAGGTGGCTCAGGAGGACATTCGAGCTCAGGTTGTTGAGAACGCTGCAAAGGAGCGTCGACGTCTGCGTAAAGTCAAGTATACCGCAAACCCCGACGAGAAGGTGAAAGAGACAAGCGAGAAAAACATCATCGCCGATGCCCACGAACCAATCCCAGCTATTGATGCTGATGACGACGCGAGAAACGTGTGGTCGACACCGATCAGGATTCGAATTGGATCCATTCTCCTCAAGTCCTTGATGGACACTGCCGAGGTCAACGTTATCAAAGAGAACCGGTTGACCAGGGAAAAGATTAGCCAATTCCAGCCTGCCTTTTCTCATATGCACGCGATGCGAAGGGGCAAAAAGATTGGTGTCTTGGCCCTGAACCCATTCCTAGTTGACCAATTCAAGCGCGAACCAGTAGGCGATTTTCTCGCCAAGCATCTTCCCATGATCGCTGAGCCCCGGCCGTGGAAGAGCATGCATGCTGGTGGTTTCCTCCAGAGCAAGGTCACCCTAGTCCGTGTCAAGTCAGGAGACGACGAACAAAAGCTCTACACCAAGGCAGCCATCCAGCGAGGCGATATGGACCAAGTATTCAAGGGACTGGATGTGCTAGGAAAGACTCCCTGGAGGATCAACGACAAGCTCTTGGATGTTATGGTGGAGGCATGGAACACAGGCGATGAGATTGCCAACATCCCAGCGCTCAGCCCCATACTGGAGTCCCCTCCAGAGCCAGAGACATCCGATCCCCTTGTTAGACGCACCTGGATGCGCGCCCTCAAGTCGGTCGAAAACACCCGGTCCGCTCTTCATTCTCAGAGATGTTACATGAACCTCCAACTGGAGATTGCAAGGGCCTTCCGCAAGCAGGTCATCTACTTCCCCCACAACGTCGACTACCGAGGTCGTGCTTATCCTCTTCCAACTTATCTTAACCACATGGGAGCCGACCACATGCGATCTCTTCTCAAGTTTGCAAAAGGCAAGGAGCTTGGCGAGACTGGTCTCAGGTGGTTGAAGATTCACATGGCGAACGTCTACGGATTCGACAAGGCCAGCTTTGACGAGCGAGAGGCCTTTGCTACAGACAATCTTGACAAGATCATCGAGTCGGCCACAAACCCACTCCACGGGAGCCGATGGTGGCTGAAGGGCGAGGACCCTTGGCAATGTCTGGCTGCTTGCTTCGAACTCAAGGCCGCGCATGATCTCCCCGATCCTACAAAGTTTGTGTCAAACCTGCCTGTCCATCAAGATGGCACCTGCAACGGTCTCCAGCACTATGCAGCTCTGGGCGGTGACACGTGGGGTGCTCAGCAAGTCAATCTCATGCCAGGAAGCCGGCCTGCCGATGTGTATTCGGCTGTCGCCAATCTAGTCAGGGAGTCGATCAGCAAGGAAGCCGAGGACAAGGTGGCTCTTGCAGAGATCTGCAAGGACAAGATCACCCGCAAGGTTGTGAAGCAAACCGTCATGACCAACGTTTACGGAGTCACGTTTGAAGGCGCCAAGAAGCAGGTCGCCAGGCAAATCGATGCCCTATATCCTGACCTCCACAAGGAGACCGGGATACCTCATCTCGTCCTGGCAACGTACATTGCCAAGCACATCTTTTCTGCTCTGGCGACCATGTTCCGTGGTGCTCATGACATTCAATACTGGCTTGGTGAATGTGGTGGTCGAGTCTGCCGAGCCCTGACTCCGGCTCAGCTTGACCAGATTGCACAAGAGTATCAGGACCCCCCGACCGATACAAAGGGGAAGAAGATAAGCACCAAGGGTGGTCTCGATGAGTTGACTGCCCAGTTCCGATCCACCGTTGTGTGGACCACGCCTCTACGCATGCCCGTCGCCCAGCCATACCGCAAGTCGACCATGAAGGAAGTCCGCACTTGTCTGCAGTCCATCTCATATCCAGCCTATGACCAGACGGACCCCGTGAACCGGAGGAAGCAACTTCAGGGATTCCCTCCCAACTTCATCCACTCGCTGGATGCCAGCCACATGTTGCTCTCGGCGCTCAAGTGCGATGAGCTTGGCCTCAATTTTGCCGCTGTCCATGACTCGTTCTGGACCCATGCTGCTGACGTGGACGTTATGAACACTGTTCTACGAGATGCTTTCATCCGAATTCACGAGGAGGACGTGGTCGGCCGACTAGCCACCGAGTTCAAGGCAAGGTACAAGGGCTCGCTCTATCTGGCCAACATCGACTCCGATAGCCCCGTCGGGAAGAAAATCAAGGAGCTACGAAAGAACGGCAAGGCAACCATCAAGGAGGAGCTATTGCTGGAGCACAAGCGCAACACCCTTCTCCTTTCTGGCAATCCCTGGGATCTGGAGGCTGCTAGCAAGATTGTCACGCCTGCCTCGATATATGACGAGATGGCTGCAGCCGAGGTAGACCTCGAAATTCAGAAAGAGACTGAAGAGATTGGAGGTCTCGGGGACATTCCAGAGAGCGAAGTCAGCGCACTCGATGAAGCTGCAGAAGAGCTGGTGGCGGCCTGCGGCGCCGGCGGGAACTTTGTCAAATCGCTCATGGACAACCTCGAAGTGACAGCATTCGAGCAGCAAGTCGTCAAGCCAAGGAAGAGCAAGGTGACAAATTCCAAGAGAGTCATCCCCATCTGGCTTCCGCTCAAGTTCCCTGAGCTTCCCCAGAAGGTGCGTCAAACTTTCAGCCGTGTATCCTGGTCAACGTTGGATGCTAACTAGGTAACAGGGTGACTTTGACGTGACGCGGTTGCGAGATAGCAAGTACTTTTTCTCCTGACTATTGCTTGACTGAATGTTAGCATTACGACTCTTGCTTAGCATTCGGACATGGTCATCGCTGGGCTGTCGAGTGCCAAGAGGTAGTCTTATCACGCCATGTATCATCACGTGTGTATGACGGAGAGGGGGCATGAGGTGTTTGAGTTATTGTAGCGTTGAATTCTGGCGTTCTTGAAGAGGCGGGGGATCTTTTGAGCGGCACCTAAAAGTATATGGATAGAAGCATGAGGCAGCCAAGAGCTGCTCGTTGTATATTACTGTTGGACATATTGATGGAGCTGGACCAGGGGCGTCCAGACAAACAGACAATCCAATCAAGATGTATATCAAGTCACAAATGCGCTCTTTAACATAGTTAAAGCCGAGATAACTCAGCTAGAAGATCGTATATCAAGTCACCTCGCGGCTTTATAGCCTATTGGGTGAGAGACGAGTTCACATGCGCCTTACGATCACAGCTTGTCAAAGTAATCTTTGAAATGGAACAGAACGTTGGTACTTGAAGATTGAATACGCAAAGACTCTATCTTGGTCTATTGCTTTTGTTCATCTACATCTAAATATCTATGTGATCCATCTCTTTATCGCACAACAGCATCCTTGAGGCTAGGAACAGTGCAGACACCACCACTCTCAGTAACAAGACGGCCCTGGCCAGTCTTTCCAAGCTGCTCCACAACACCAGCATCGAAAGCAACCTCGAGGGAGTCCGTGGTGGTGAAACCAGGTTGGAAAGTCTCCCAGATCTTCTTCTTGGGGTTGAGCACACCCTCGGGCTTGCCCTCCCAGCCCTCGAACCAGACGCGCTCGCCGGCCTTGGCGCCCTCGGGAGGAGAGACGAGCTCGACGGGACCCTTGTGGTCGTCCTCACCCTCCTTGACCTTGGGGGAGGCGGCGAGGACCATGGCGCATGACTTGATGCCTCGCATCTTGACGGGCTTGAGGTTGCAGACGACAACAACCTTGCGACCCTGCATCTCCTCGAGGGGAATGAGACCGTTAAGGCCGGAGCAGACGGTTCGGCAAATCTGACCCTCGTACTCGACGTAGTCGTCGTTGCCGGGCTGGTCACCAACGGCAATGGTGGAGACGTAGAGGGAGTCGGCGTCGGGGTGGTTGATGGCCTTGAGAATGTGGCCGACACGGAGGTCAATCAGGGCAGGGGAGAGAGGGGCAGCGGGAGCGGGAGCAGCCTTTTGCTTAGGGGCCTTCTCCTTCTTCTCCTTCTTGGGCTTGGCACCAGCAACCTTCTCCTTGGCCTCCTCAACAACCTCCTTGACCTTCTCCTTGGTGCGGTCAACGAGAGAAGCCTCACCACCGGCAGCAGCAGCGGCGGCAGCCTTCTTCTTCTTCTCCTTCTCGGCCTTGGCGTCAACGGGGGGCTTCACGTAGAGGACGTTGTCCTGGTCAACCTTGACCTTATCCTCATCCTTAACCTCGAGGCCGAACAGAGTCGAGTTCTGGACAAAGTCGATGTGACGGACAATGTTAGGGTGTCCCTTCTCGCCGGTTCGCTCCTCGGGAGTCCACTTGGCAACAACGGGGGCGAGGGTCTCGTAGATGGCGACGTCAGCCTTGGAGGGCTTACTACCGAGGAGAGTAGAGCGGCTGGAGAGGTGGTCGTTGAGGGTCTCGAGAATGGAAGACTTGTCCTCATTGGACTTGAGTCGCTCCGAGGTGGTGAGCCACTGCTGGATCTCAGCCTCCTCGGTGGGAGTGTAGGTCTGCGAGGCGAACGAAGCCATTCTGAAGGTTGTGAGCGGGCGGAGGGGTAGGCTTCGGGTAGCCGTTCGGAGGACTCGAAGGGAGAACAGTGTGTCTAAAGAAGAAGAGGAAGCTTTTTTGGCTTCTCTCAGAAGTTGATGGAAAGAGAATTGTTCCGAGTAACAAATGGAGAGGAAGATGATTCTTTCAAGTGTCGGAGTGACTGTTCAGGTCTCCCGATAATTTTCATGGTGGGGGAGGGGCACTTGGCGGGGGCCGATTTCCCTGTGGCTGACTCAGGGCGGGAATGTGGCGTGTGTGGCTGAAAACTTTGTCCCTCGCGCTAACCCGTGACTGCGCTACCTTCTCGCGTCGCGCTGCGTCACGGCTTAACGCGCCACACGCCCTTCGTTTGACCCTTGCCCTGGCGATTCCCCCTGTCAACGGCTGCCTTTTTGTGCAAACAAACGCTTGATCGATTGGATGCGCTTCACGGTCAATTGTTGGAGTTTTTAGCGTATTTCACTCTTCTATAGACTCTTTTTGGGGTTATCGCATTTTTCCAATTTCCCCTCTCTTTTCTCCTCCACCGATCCGAGGAGCAGAGTCCAAGACATCATCGCTGAAAACCTCACTAGTGGCGATCGACAGGCAGAAACTCCAAGCCCCTGAGCTTTCGGGCTCGGAATCTTTTTTCTTTTCTCAACTTTCTCTTCTGCTATTGTCTCTTTGAGATTTCTTTTCGATCATGAAGGCATCAAGGTCTCCCTCCGAGGCAACGACCTCCGTTCGGTCCACCTCCCGACTGCCCACCAGCGTGCCGAGTTCACCCCCGCCACCAGAGTCGCCAAACTCCACCATGAAGCTCGAGGATGGGATCGACAATGCGCTCTTGAAAGAAGAGGAGGCAGCGAGAGAAGAAAATCTCAAGATCGAAGAGAAAAGGCGACATGCTCTGCTGAAGAAACGTAAGAAGAAGAAAGCAGAGACCAAGGCCGAGCGGGAGGTGAAGGCGAGAGAACTGGACGACCTTCTTGCAAAGAGCGCCGCCTTTAGTGATATCCTTACCAAGAAGACACAGGTCCTCGGACGTGTTGGCAGCAGTCTTGACAACAAGACACTGGGAGAGCATAACCTGGAGATGGCTGAGCAGCCAAAGTGTATGGTTGGCGGCACCATGCGCGACTACCAACTTGAAGGTCTTACATGGATGTACGAGATTTGTTCGCAAGGCATGAGTGGAATTCTCGCTGATGAGATGGGTCTTGGTAAGTATCCATGGTTGCTACGATCAATCAGAGTTAACTCGTCGCAGGCAAAACTGTACAAACGATTTCATTGATCGCGCTGCTGCGAGAGCAAGAGAACTACCTAGGTCCACACTTGATTGTCGCACCTCTCAGCACTCTATCCAACTGGATGGATGAGTTTCACAAGTGGACTCCCTCGATCCCTGTGGTCATGTACCACGGCAATAAAGATCAAAGAGAGGACATCTTCAAGACAAAGATGATGCGACACCTCAAGAGCGGTCGCCCGACGGAGAAATTCCCGGTTGTCTGCACGTCGTACGAGATGGTTCTCAGAGATCAGCACAACCTCTCGAGAATTAACTGGGAGTTTATCATCATAGTGAGTCTTCCTGTGATTTCTACCCATGCTCATACTAACACGCCTCCAGGATGAAGGGCACCGAATGAAGAATGCGGAGGCCAAGCTATTCCAGCAGCTCCGTCAGTTCTCTTCGGCCACCCGTCTTCTCATCACAGGCACTCCACTCCAAAACAACCTCAAGGAGCTATGGTCCCTCTTGCACTTCCTGCTACCCAACATTTTCACGGATTGGGAAGCGTTTGAGTCATGGTTCGACTTTTCCGATCTGGAAGATGAACGCGGCACTGAAGAGTTCATTGCCAATCAAAAGAAGCAAGACCTCGTCAAGAAGATTCATCTGATCCTTCAGCCTATGCTGCTGCGACGAATCAAGCAAGATGTCGCTGCTTACCTCCCCAAGAAGCGAGAATATGTCCTCTTCGCGCCCATGACCAAGGAGCAAACTGATCTCTATAACGTCCTGACTAACAAGAAGATCGACACGAGAAAGTATCTTGAGGACAAGGTCATGGAGAAGATTAGCATCACTCCTTCGTCGACAAAGCCCAGCCGGGTAACATCGCGATCTAGAAGCAGACCAGCACCAACAACCACACTCCCTATCCGTGAAAGCCCTGTTAAGAAGCGGGTGGAGGATAAGCCAGCATCGCCAGTCGTTAACAACGTGTTCGCAATGATGATGCCCAAACGTGGCAGGGGTCGCCCTCGCAAGAACCCAGCGCCTGATGCAGCGTCGCCAACCACCTCTTCCGCCAGCAAGAGAAAATCCCCTCCGACCTTCATCAAGTCAGAGGCAAAGAGCGCCAAGTCGAGTCGCCAGTCGACACCAGTCAGCCTGCGTGGAAGACCTCGAAAGACGCGAACGTACAAGGATGCTGGCTCTGACGAGGAAGCCATGTCTGATGACGAGTTTGAGGCCAAGCTTGCCAAAGAGATGGTTCCTGAAGATGTCGACAACAGCGCCGAGACGTCCTTGACACCCGAAGAGATGGAACGTGCTCAGACACTTGAGCTTGCCAGTATGTTTATCGTTTGCTGTTGTTTGATCAATACTAACTTGAGTAGAAAAGCAAATTGCTCAAAAGAAGCTAGGCAACCCCTTAGCTCAACTCCGTCTCGTGTGTAACTCGCCACACAACTTTTACAACCCGTGGAATGCATCAAAAGATCTTCCTGTCGACGACTCGATAGTTACAGCATCTGGAAAGATGCTCCTCTTGGACCGCCTTCTGCCCCGACTGTTCCAAGATGGTCACAAGGTTCTCATCTTTTCGCAGTTCACGACTCAACTCGATATCCTGGAGGATTACTGTCGGGAACTCCGTGGGTGGAATATTTGTCGGATTGATGGCTCCGTGTCGCAAGAAAGCCGTCGTACTCAGATTGCAGACTTTAACGACGATCCGGAGTACAAGGTCTTTCTTTTGTCCACCCGTGCTGGTGGACAGGGCATCAACCTGGCATCTGCAGACACTGTGATCTTGTTTGACTCGGATTTCAATCCGCAGCAGGATCTTCAAGCCCAAGACCGGTGCCATCGCATTGGCCAGACTCGCCCTGTCATTGTCTTCCGCCTGGCCACCAAGGATACAGTCGAGGAGTCTCTTCTTCTTTCTGCAGATGCGAAGCGGCGCCTCGAGAAGCTGGTAATCAAGAAGGGCGGCTTCAAGACAATGGGCCAGAAGATGGACCTCCGCGAGGACCTGGACCCAGAATCCCTCCGAGCGCTACTCCTCAAAGACGGGGAAGTGTACAAGGTCTCCGGAGGAGAAGAGGTGTTGAGTGAGTCTGACCTAGACGTACTGTGTGATCGAAGTGAGGAAGCCTACGCCAAGGCAGCCAGCGGTGAGGGTGATGCAGACGGCTACCGTGTTGTCGAGACAGGCGCAGACTCGATCAAGATGGCACGAAAGAACTGAGTACGGGATGGATATGTGATGGATCTATTGCTGACATGATTGTATGGTATGAGTCTGCGGATATACATGGTTTGGGTTGTTCACAGGGCTCAAGGGCTCCGGAACATTGTATTTTTTTACTTGTACAGTTGCTGTATTTGCTCATGGTGTTGGAACTATCGATAGCCTCGGGACATAGGCTCTAGCTGGGAATCATTGTAATTTTACACTTCAATTGCTTCAATTGCTTTGCTTTGCACACTGACCTTGTTCTCGCGTCCGATTATTCAGTTCGAGATACACCAGCGATTGAGCATACAACATCTGATACATGCCTTACTAGGCACGACCCCAGAATACTTCCACGGAGCTCTATAAAGTGTAACAACAGCAGTTGGATATCTCCCTCCAAGAATAATCCTGTCAATGAAGAAACTGTCATGAAAGATGAACTCAGAACCAAGCATGTCCATCATCCCTGCACCTCAGCGGGTACAGTACGTACCCCCCAAGTGGGGCCATCGGTCATCGGCCTCCCGAAGCGCCGCCCATTTTCCAAAAAATTTCCAGCGACAGAGACTCTCTCATTCGCGACTCTAGATTTTGAAGACCATTCTCTACCCTTGGATATTCCCAACCACACACTCCACGAATGGCTCCCAGCGCGCGAAATTCCGGCCGCGCGGCCAAGGTCCAGAAGAATGGTCGCACAGAGCAGAGACAACAGAAGAGAAAGAGGGAGCAGGAGGATCTTCAGCAGTTGGAGCAAAGGGTGATTGACTTGGTATGTTCTTGCGATGCCCTCATGCTGTATCTAAACTTTGCTAATGGATCTGTTAGGATCCCAAGTCGGATACTATCAAGAACTTTTCACATCTCCCTCTCTCCGTACCGACCGCTTCCGGCCTCGAGGCCTCGCACTTCCAGGTCCTGACCGATGTCCAAGCCGAAGCCATCCCTCTCGCTCTCAAGGGAAACGATGTCCTCGGAGCCGCCAAGACGGGTAGCGGAAAGACGCTCGCCTTCCTGATCCCCGTCCTCGAGAAGCTTTACCGCGCACAATGGACCGAGTACGATGGTCTCGGCGCCCTCATCCTCTCCCCCACCCGCGAGCTCGCCGTTCAAATCTTTGAAGTCCTCCGCAAAGTTGGTCGAAACCACGTCTTCTCAGCAGGCTTGGTCATTGGCGGAAAGAGTCTCAAGGAAGAGGCAGAGCGATTAGACCGTATGAACATTCTCGTCTGCACACCCGGCCGCATGCTTCAGCACCTCGACCAAACAGCCGGCTTCGACGCAAACAACCTGCAGATCCTAGTGCTCGACGAAGCGGATCGCATCATGGACATGGGTTTCCAGTCAGCTGTTGACGCACTAGTCGAGCATCTACCCAAGTCGCGACAGACTCTCATGTTCAGCGCCACTCAGAGCAAGAAGGTGTCTGATCTTGCGCGACTCAGCCTCAAGGATCCTGAATACGTCTCTGTTCACGAAGCCGCTGCTAGCGCGACCCCCACGAATCTTCAGCAACATTACATTGTTACTCCTCTTACCGAGAAGCTTGACACGTTGTATGGCTTCATCAAGGCCAACCTCAAGAGCAAGATCATTGTGTTCTTGAGTTCCGGAAAGCAAGTTCGATTCGTGTACGAGAGTTTCCGACATCTCCAACCTGGTATTCCTCTACTCCATCTCCACGGCAGACAAAAGCAGATTGCTCGAATGGAGATTACTTCAAGGTTCACCTCTGCCAAGCACTCATGTCTATTTGCCACTGATGTCGTTGCGCGAGGAATTGATTTCCCTGCCGTCGACTGGGTTATCCAGGCTGATTGCCCTGAAGACGTCGACACATATATCCATCGAGTTGGCCGAACAGCTCGGTATGAGAGTAATGGTCGAGCCGTGCTATTCCTAGACCCGAGCGAAGAACCCGGCATGCTCAAGAAGCTAGAGCAAAAGAAGATTCCCATACAAAAGGTAAACGTCAAGGAGAAGAAGAAGAAGAACATCAAGGATCACCTACAAAGCATGTGCTTCCAGAATCCGGATCTCAAGTACCTTGGACAAAAGGCTTTTATCAGCTACACTCGATCCGTCTATATACAAAAGGACAAGGACGTCTTCAAGTTTGACAAGCTAGACCTCGACGGCTTCGCTGCTAGTTTGGGTCTTCCTGGTACACCACAGATCAAGTTCCAAAAGGGCGATGATATCAAGCGGATAAAGAACGCCCCTCGCGCGGGCATGTCCAGCGACTCCGAGTCCGACGAGGATCTAGATGGTAAGAAGAAGACCAAGAAGAATGAGGTGAGGACAAAGTATGATCGCATGTTTGAGCGAACGAACCAGGACGTCTTGTCAAGTCACTACACGAAACTCGTTATCGATGGGGATGACAAGAAGGGCGAGGATGATGAGGATGCCGATTTCTTGTCTGTAAAGAGAGTTCTCAGAGACGAAGATCTAGACGAGGCTTCCAAGGACGCATACAAGAGCACAGCAAAGATCATTGAAGGTCTAGGCGGTGAAGAACCCTTCATCGTAGACTCGAAGCGTCGCGAAAAGGCCCTCAAGTCGAAAAAGAAGATGGCCAAGTTCAAGGGTAACTCAACCAAGCTTGTCTTTGACGAAGAGGGTAATGCCCACGCCGTGTACGAGCTACAGGACGAGGAGGATTTCCATCAGGAAGGTCCTGCGGAGGAGCAGAGACGCAAGTTTGTCGAAGACGAGACTACGAGGGTCAAAGAAGCAGATGTCGACGACAAAGCTCTCGCAAAGCAGAAGCGTCGCGAGAAGAAGGAAAAGAGAAAGGCAGCAGAGAGAGCAGAACGTATGGGTTTCGTCGACGACGAAGATGCACCAATGCTACAAACCGTCGACGACGGAGAGGATCCATTGGAGTTTATGCGATCTTTGCCCATTGCCGGAGAAGATTCATCATCGTCGGGAGAGGAACCACCGAGGAAGAGGACCAAGAAGTGGTTCGAGGACGATTCGGAGGAGGAAGAGGAAAAGAAGAAGAGCAGGAAGAAGAAGGGGAAGGTTATCGAGATGGAGCAGGAGCCCGAGACGCTCGAGGATTTGGAGGCTCTTGCTACTGGGTTGTTGGATGGGTGATGGAGGAGGTGATAGGTTCGATACCCTTTGGAGCCTTGTGTTTACGGTTAGATAAAAGTTGCAGAATATTATGCACAAGGTTGTTTTTCATGGTATTCATCTCTGTTGTGCGTGTTATTACTGCTGTGGTTTCTGTGTGACGAGAGAGGCAGGATAATCCTACGATATTCAGTCACAGTGACATTCAACCAGATCAAAAAAAGATCATCAATACCATTCATCAAAAAACCTATCCATTCATACCATCCAGCTCCACGCTCAACAATGCCAACAAAAAAGGAATCCCAAACGAATATATAAACCCACGAACCAAAAACAAGCAAAAAGAACCCCTCCCCCTTATTCATCAACTCGCCTCCCAAAAAGCCTCAACCTGTAAAAGCAAGTATGCGACGGATCACCATAATTGCTAACAGCCCGAATAATAACGTGATCAGTCATGGCACCCAAATCCTCAAGTTCAGGACTGAGATGATGAATATGCACTCCATTATGCAGATCATCACTCTCATAGACGAACTGACTAATCTTGACAAACGAATCTTCAAAGTTGGGGGGAGTAAAGTTCCAGTCGTCTTTGTTATCGGGGAAATGCGTTTGGGAAAAGTCGCGGACTTGTTCACGCTCGTCGGCTTCGATTCTGGCCCAGACTTCGATGTGCCGGGGTCGCGCGTCTGGGTCTGTTGTTGCGCCCGGGAGGATGTGTTCGATTACCACTTGTTGGGGGATCATTAGGTGGGCTAGTTGGACGGCTATTGAGGCGCTGTGGGCGTTGCCGCGGTGGTTGACTGTACGGGCACCGCAGAAACAGTCTCCTTCGTCTTGCCAGGGGTGAAGTGCTGCGATGGGGGGTAAGGGGTGTACTCCAAGAATACCCTTCTCGTAGGCTTCCTCAGAAGCAACGCCTCTATGCCAAGGATCCCACACTGGCGACGTGCGTTTCTGGTCAATTGTAGCACCAGAGCCAACTCCAAAAAAGTTGACCTGGTTCTTGAGCACAGCATCCCAGTTGACCTTGATCTCGCCCTTGGCCACGGCCTGAAGACTCAAATCAGCCAGGGCCTTCTTGACAATCTTATGGGCAAGGTCAGAGATCTCAGTCTTGGTGACTTGCTTAGGTGCATCAAGAGTCGCGGCACGAATCAACTTCTTGACGCGTTCATCCATCTTTGTTCTCAGCTCCGTCATCTCAGCAGTGATCTGTTCGCGATGCTTGCTAAACTCGCTCTTGACGTGCTGGAGGAACTCCTCGCGGGAAACGACGGCTTGGTTCTTCTCCTTGAGCTGCTCGTTGACAATCTTTGCGAGCCGTTCGTCAAAGTCGCGCTCTGAACCAGCAGATTCTCTCTTATCACATGCCTTGCTCACGAGCTCCTGGATCTTGTTGTCGTTGTTCTTAACCCATCGATCCCACCACCCAGAAATTTTACTCTCCACTTGGTCAGCAACTCTCGTGGAGTCGTTATTGTTGTTGCTGCTGTTGCTGTTGTTGTTGTCGACGGTTGACGGAGTCCAAGGGGGATCCTTCATGAGCCGCCCAAGGAGGGCCTGCCACTGCCCATCAGAAGAAACCTCAAAGGTACCATTACTTTGGTCGAGATTAAAGAAACTGCCGTCCGCCTTCAAGAGATCCCGAAGAGCATGCCAGAACTCCTGCGAGATGATGGGTTTCCCGCCCTGAACATCCATGTGGACGATGTGAGGAAGTATCGACTCCAACTTCTTGATAGCTTGCTCATGGAGGTTTCCCTTTTGGTTCAAAGACCCAACTGCCTTTTTGTACTGATTCAAGAACTCGGCAAAGGAAAAGGATCGGGATCCTCGCTCTTCTGGCTCATCCCAAATATCGGGGTCATCATCCTTGCCCCAGGAGGGCATTGACGGGACCATGTTTCCAATTCTCTCAAAGATGCCAGAAGGACTAGGCCAGTGAAGACGGCTGGATGATTCCAGGTCTGGGAAATCTGATGATGACGTCCCAGATGCTATCATTCCCATTTGTATAACGACGCCGCCAAGCAACAAGGCAAGAAGAGAAAGCAAGGTGAAATAAATGGTCATGCCGGCCTGGGAGCCTCGAAGTTGGACTCCGGATACTCTGTCGATAAAGTTGAAGATGTAATCCATCAGCGCGTCGACCAGCCATTCCAAACTTCGGAAGTACGTCATGGGATGAAAGAGCCGCCACCATTGCATGGGAGAAGGATCATCACGAAGATGATGCCGCAGCTCATGGTCGTCAAAATCTTCCTCCAACTCGGTCGGTTGTCGTATAAATAGGCGGAAAGGCCAGAACGAGAGCACCCAAGCGACTTGTTGCTGAAACCACTGCTTCCACGTCTCGCGATGAGCAGTCATCCGGGCCATCGCTTCTCTCTCTTCTCGCTCACGAGCAACTTGGTCTTCAACTTCGCGGATCTCTTGTTGAATTAGAAAGTCACGCTCCCGTGGATCCGTTGGAATCTCGTTGGCCTTATCGAACGACGTGACCCTCTTGTTGATCTCGCCGGCTTGTGCAAAGAGGCCCCCTTTGTTTGACCGGTTCTGTGGTCTTTTTCGAAGGGTTTCTTTCGGTTGCTCAAATGTCTCCTCGATTTCCTCCCTTGGGGGACGGCTGGGGTACACTCGAGTGGCAGTTGCTCGATTGACATTTGACACTTCCGCTTCTTCCTCTGAACCGGTTGCTTCCTCATCCACGCTCTCCTCCTCCTGGTCTTCTTCCGGAGCAGCATTTCGCGCTGCTAATTGGCTCAACCTTGTCTGGCGCGTTCTATTGGGAGCTGGCGTATTGATCTTCTTTCCATGATCGACAACATTCGTCCTTCTCGGATCCTCCTCTTCTTCTTCGTCATCTGAAGGCTGGTAAACCGGTCGCTGTCTCCCAGTGCGCGCAGGTTGTGATGCACGTTCCTCAACAAGGGTATCCTTTTGCGTCCGAGTAGCTGTTTTGGAGGCGCGTTGTCGTGCCTGGGGACCTGGAGTTGAAGTAGGCGCAGATCCTATCGTCGCATCTTCATAGTAATCACTTTCCATGCCAAAACTTCGCAGGCTGTCGTCACTACCGCCAACAATCTGCGGAGGAAGATTTGCAGTGCTTAGTCGATTTCCATCTGATCCAAGTTAGAAATACTCAATCATCTTTTCAGACCAATACTCACTATCGCGAGAACTTTCCTGGTTTTGCGCGGTTGCGGCTGCTTGAGGTTTGGGTGGTCGCACAAACACATCCGTGTCATCAGGCTTGGAGAGGGCTTGGTTGACAGCCGAACTCAGGTCCATCCGCTGAAAGCCAGCGCTCACTCTGGGCGGTGGCTCAACACCAGAGCCATAGGTGTACTGCCTCCGTGAGCTGGGAGTACCTTGCAGCGGCGGCAGCTGAGGTCGTATCAGGGCGTTTGGAGACTCATGTGTAGATGGCTGCTCCGGTTCCCGACTGGTGAACCGGGGACGTCTACCGGCGGCGGCTCTGGGAGGCATGACTGAGAGAAGATGTGATTTTTTGGTCGAGGTTGAGATGAACAAGGGATTGAACAACGAGGTGCACTCGATGTGAAAGGATTCAGGCCCTTTTGTGTCATGAACAGGTGCCTGCCGTTTATCCTCGAGTAAAGGCGGTCCACGCAAGGGATGGTCGTCGTTCTTTGTGCTATGAGATGAGAATAGCAACCATGAGAAGAGTTGAATTGCCGAAAACGCAACACAATGTGGCATGCAGGTGACCGACTATAGGTCCGTTCCCATCCCGGTCCTGCCAGACAAAGACGGTTCTTTCAGTGCGCCAGCTTTGGGCTGGCCAATCTTCAAGTTTCAGTTGCGCGCGCAAGTCACAACAAAGAAATCATCATGTTGGTTGGTGGTTGGCGGGTCGAACTTGAATTTTCCACAATGCGGTGAGGGTGTGCGATCCGGGAGGTCCGAAACTCTTGAGATGGAGAAATGAAAAATCCTCTTTCCTTAATCCGAAAATAATGCAAAAATATCGTCGCCTCTTTTTTTTACTCTCGTCGTTATATTCGTGATCGTCTGTGAAGGTGTTGAGGTGAATGCGCCTGGAGACGCGATGCGCGCCGAGGATTAGGCGCCGCGAATTGAGAGGTTGGCGTGATCACGTGCTTGGGCGATGTGAGGTGACGGCCGCCAAATTGGCCGCCAAGTGTTGGGGACCATGAGGAGGACATGAGGGCTTTCAATGTAGGTAGAAAGAGAATTGTTTGTTGTAATTATCCAAGTAATAGATCTGTTGGGCAAATAGAGACAGCCACTGCAGCCAAGATCTTGAAACTTGCAGTCAAGCAGCTCATAGCATGATGTGCCAAGTGACGGAATAACCAGTCCACTCGGCGTCAACCTGTGGTACTCGGCGGAATTCATTCAAGTCTCATGTCAGCCACCAGATTTCTCCTCTCGTATTAATTATTACTAGCCATGTATAGAAGCTGAAAAACTCTTTTCTCATAACCGGACCAACAAGATGGAACAAAAGAGAACCCGGGTAATACCACCCGTAGAAGCTAACGTCCGTTCATCGCTCATCATGAACCCTCCCCCCCCTTGCTTGGCAACGGTGCCCCGCCACCCTCAAACCCAGAATTGTCACCCCCCAATAATAACCCCCCCACACCCCATCCTTTTGTTAGACCCGCCACCCTCTCTACCCTTGTCTGGTCTCCTCTACCCCCCATCTCCCTCTTCCTCTAAAAAAAAAGTGCCCCGCCATCTTCCCTCACCTCCTTGCCTTAAACCCCGCCGCTTCGCGCATCAATTCTTCCCTCACCGCAAAGCAAAGCAAGCACCTAAAACTCTCTCCCCATCGCCCATAACAAAGAAATCGACAATGCCTGTTGGAACAGTTCTCGTCACTGGGTACGCCACAATCCCCCTCCCTTGCGACCTTTGCGCCCCGTTTTGCGCCCTTCTCGACTCTGTCTTTGTTCTCGTCGCAATCTGATTTCCCCTCCTCAGACGCTGCCGCGCGTTGTCTCGTCTCAAAGAAACAGCCCATTGCTAACCACCTCATTTCTTCGATCTTGCAGTGGCACGGGCTACATTGGCTCCTTCACTTCTCTTGCCCTGCTTGAGCACGGTTACGATGTTGTCATTGTCGACTCTCTCTACAACTCGTCCGAGGTTGCCCTCGACCGCATCGAGCTGCTGGCTGGCCGTCGTCCTGCCTTCTACAAGCTCGACGTGACCGACGAGAAGGCCCTCGATGAGGTCTTTCAGAAGCACCCTGCCATTGACAGTGTGATTCACTTTGCTGCTCTCAAGGCAAGTTGTCCACTATCCCTTCTCGGTCCAGGCGACTGTCCCGGCCTTGACGACCGTTAACATCATCCACAGGCTGTCGGCGAGTCCGGCGAGATTCCCCTCGAGTATTACCGTGTCAATGTCGGCGGCAGCATCGCTCTTCTCCGCGCCATGGAGCGCAACAACGTCAACAATATCGTCTTCTCCTCCTCCGCCACCGTCTACGGCGATGCCACCCGCTTCCCCAACATGATCCCCATCCCCGAGCATTGCCCCATCGGTCCCACCAACACTTACGGTCGCACCAAGTCCATGATTGAGGACGTTATCACCGACTTTATCAACGCTCAGCGCAATAACCTCGAGAAGGCCGGCAAGGAGTATAAGCAATGGAACGGTGCCCTTCTGCGATACTTCAACCCTTGCGGTGCCCACCCCAGCGGCATCATGGGTGAGGATCCCCAGGGTGTTCCTTACAACCTTCTGCCCCTTCTTGGAAAGGTTGCGACCGGTGACCGCGAAAAGCTGTTGGTATTCGGCGACGGTAAGTTTCCTAGTCAGGCACAGCCTCTTTCTCGCGCAATTCCTAACACGGGTTAGACTACGCCTCCCGAGACGGCACCGCCATCCGCGACTACATCCACGTTGTCGACCTTGCCCGTGGTCACCTCGTCGCTCTCAACTACCTCCGCGAGAACCAGCCCGGTGTCAAGGCTTGGAACCTGGGTTCCGGCCGTGGCAGCACCGTGTTTGAAATTATCAAGGCTTTCAGCAAGGTCGTCGGCCGTGACCTCCCCTACCAGGTCAACCCCCGACGACAGGGCGATGTCCTCGATCTTACTGCGAACCCCTCTCTGGCTAACAAGGAGCTCAACTGGAAGACGGAGCTCACCATGGAGGAGGCTTGCGACGACTTGTGGCGTTGGGTCAAGAACAACCCCCAGGGTTACAGACAAGAGCCTCCCGCGGAGCTTCTTGATGCTATCAAGACCAAGGCTTAAAGCAATGTGATGGTATAGGTCACGTCTGCGAGCAGGCCTTCTCGCAACTTGGGTCTAATAATTCCGGTGGTACATGTTTTTGGATTAAATGGTTGAGCCATCCATAGCATTTAGACTTGTAGCGCGTTCAAAGAAAGAAAAGGAGCAAGGCTAGATTTAATCACATTTTATGAGCAGCTTGCCCGTCGTCTTGCGGCTCTCAATGTCCTGGTGCGCCCGCGCAACCTCCTTGAGGGGATACACATCGTGGATCGCAACCTCCAGCTTCTTGGACCTGAGCATGTCAAAGAGCTCGGTGGTGTACTTTTCCAGATTGGCTCTCGGCGAGACGTAGACATTGACGACGGGTCGCATCAACCGGACGCACTTGGGAGTGAGACGGAGGATGTTGACGGGGTCCACGGCGCCAGACTATCATGTTAGTCGCGTATTCCAGAACGAAGGGTTCAACTTACGGCATTTCCGAAGGAGATGAGACTGCCCTTGGGCGCAATCATTTCCAGATCAGCGTCAAAGGTGGCCTTGCCAACACCGTCAAAGATGACATCAACACCATGACCACCGGTGATCTCCTTGACCTTGGCCACCACATCATCGTGAGAGTTGACGGTATACTCGGCGCCGTTCTTCTTGGCCAGAGCAAGCTTCTCCTCTGAGCTTGCAGTACCAATGGTCTTTGCGCCAACCGCACGGAGCAGCTGGACGAGCAGAGTACCGACACCACCGGAAGCGGCGTGAACGAGAACCCATTGGCCGGCCTTGACTTCACCAGCCTCGCGGATAAAGGTCCAGGCGGTCAGACCTTGCAGGTACGCAGCTACAGCCTGCTCGTTTGAGATCTCGTCGGGGATGATGATGGCATCCGCAGCATTGACGACGCTGTACTCGGCATACGCGCCAACGGTGCCCATAAAGACGACACGGGCACCAGAGGGAAAGTTGGAAACGGAAGAATGAGAGTCAACAACTGTACCAGCAGCCTCACGTCCAAGAGTCAGAGGGAGATGCGGCGCCTTGTACAAGCCGGTACGGTAGTAAGTGTCGATGTAGTTGAGACCAGCAATTGAGTTGCGAACGAGCAACTGACCCTCGCCGACCTTGGGCACAGGGATGTCGTTGTACTCGAGAACCTCGGTGCCGCCGTTCTTGCTGATCTGAACAGCCTTCATCGTGGGCGGAATGGGAGCCATCTTGATGGTGGAGAGGTGGGAAGCAACTCGAGCTATGCGCTGCACGGGAATGAGATGTCTTGCGACTGAGAGAGACGAAGGCCTGAGAAGTGAGCGGCGAAGCGGCAAGGCGAGCGACTGGGCCATTACCTATGTATGAAGTATTCTCAAAGGAGTTGAGAACAAGCTGGAAGGAAATCGGCTTGAGACGGTCTTCACGATAACGGCTACGGGTATCCACGCGCTGGCGGGGTCGGATGGTAGGTTCCATGATGGCGGGGTAAAAACCCAACCGTCTGGTGTTTCTGCTTAGCAATCAAAGACAGGCACGTCATGCAAGGCGGTTTCGGAGGGCGGAAGTACGGCATTGTGTGTCTTGTTTGAGCATGCGATGTTGTTGGGATTTTTGAGGTTGGATATATGGAGAGGAATTGGTTTAGTGATGAATAATTGTAGGTGCTGACAGAGACCATGTCAATTCGGTTTCAATGCTGACACCATCAAGCCTAGGGATCTATCGGTAGTGATAACCGGGTAGCCAGGGGATCTGTATAATGGGGACAATACCTTACAAGCGGAATCTATCAATGGAACATGCGATCAAGTCTTTTAGGTCGTGTCACCGAGCTCGCTAGCAAAGCTCCATTGTGGCTTTGCAAAATACTCCTTGTTATTCGAGGATAGATATGGAAAATATGCCAAGGTCAATACGCGGATGTTGTTGAAGTGACAGGTATCAAATGCGTCTCATCCAGGAACATGTGATGGGGGTGGGAAATCTGCCCATCTATTATAAAAGACAACATTGACTCAATGCCGCCTATCGCTGAGGAGAGATGCAAGCATACACAAACATGTCAATTGAAAACGAGCAGCTCCAAAGGGACCATATTTATTCCATAACTCCATCTCAAGTCCATTGTGTTAGTCGATGCTGGAGAGACAATTGCTAGTCCAGCCAAATTCGAATACCAAGTGACACTTGTGGTTAGACGCGTGGAGGTCAACGGTCAACGTGTTGACGTTTATTGAGTAACACCGAAAGGGCATTTTATCTTTTGCCAAGGTCTTCCAAGACATCATATGACGATTGCCATGTCCATTGACGTTGGATTTGCCGTAAAATCTGTGAAACTATTGCCGCTATAGGGTACCCGCCTGGACTTGGGACCCAGTATCAAAGGATCGGTCAGTCGTCAATTCTCCAATAACGCACCCAAACTGGAATCCTTCACACTTGAAACGAACCGAAGGATACGAGCTTCCATCTAGGCATCTATTTAACAGCTAAACGAGTGTAACCGACTTACAAAAGTTCGCTGTCGATAACTGAGACGGGTTCAAAATTTTGCATATGTTGCGCCAGCATACGCGTAACCGCCTCGTAAAAGGCCCCAGACAGCGCGCCCGGCGGGATCCGACTAAACCCCTGGTCTATTCTTAGCCTCGCCCGAATGGTTCTCTTTGGGGTCTAGCGATCGACGACAAGGTTTCTAGAGGCAATAATCAAGCGGTTTCAAGTTGGTCCGACGCGGGCGAAAGAGATTTGTTTGACGTGATGCTCACAATTTTGTTGATCCAAGATTTCTCGTCGTGTTCTCGCCATTCATGGTGGAGGTCAGCCATGGATGTCACAGAGTGGCAGTGCAAAGTTGAGCCGCGACATGGCCGCCATTTTGCCTTGGGGCTGAGCACGGAAAGTTCGCAAGCTGTCCCGGGGGCGAATTGAAGATAGTGAGGGGTTCTGTTAGAGATATGTTAAACTTTACACCGTTTGAGAAATTAATTAATTACATTATTCGACGTTATTCGAGTCTCGAACTGAGCATCATCCATAAAAGTCTGGAGTGAATGGAATGGAATTCGAGGAGACGCGTGCTTGAGCGCTAACTCTTGGTGCTGCCTCCACTATACGTCACTTTTCGCGGGTAGTTTTTAGGCCCCGTCTGAGGCCCTGAGTCGTGGGGCACTCTGCGGCTGTGGCTCAGTGGGGCTCATGGCCCGCAATCAACCCCAGGCACCCAAGGCAGTTGTAACGAGATGAAAACAAAGGACCCAGGGCTCCAATTGCAGGCCTGTTTAAAGGGAAGGAGGCACCGGGGAAGCTCTTGCATATTGGTCTCGAGGTACGGTACCAGCCTTATGAGGGGATGCTCAGCTTCAGGATTTCTTCCATCTTTTTCCTCAACTTGAACCTGTATTTTTACGTCGCCTCGACATCCTTAGCCGCCGCTCCAAAGCTTGAAGCCTCTCGCTCGTTACTCTACTGAGCGTCGTCAGCTTTCCCGACCTTCCGCCACATAGGATCACTCTGTTTCACGACGCCTGGAGCGCGAATTACCCTGATCAGGCTTTCGGTCTGCAACCCCCGTGGACAAACTTGCAGCCCTGCATCCTTCCCAAATGACAGCTCCAAGTTGAAATCAAAACATGCATCAAACTCCGGCCGACGCCCGCCAGAGGCGCATCATTCAGCTTTCGCAGCAATGGGGTTTTACCTTTCCGCCTAGCGCACCTGCTCCCCTTGCACGGCCGCAGCAGCCGCCCTCCTTCAGAACCCAAGCCGACGATGAGGTCGCCGAAGGCCTATTGCAGAGGAGATGCGCCGAAGTCGCCCAACTACGTCCCAAGAGTGGTCTTTCCCGAGCTTTCTCGTCTGGTAATCTCAAGAAGGGAAAGCATTGGGATACGAAGGAGATTTTCAATGTGTTGAACTCTTGGGTTGATAGCTCCGGATCTGCCGGTGTTGCTGAGGCTCTCATCGCAAAGTTGGCTGCTGCAGGTATCGACCTCAGCGGCATGCAAACACACAAATCTGGACTATTGAATCGACGTCGCAGTTTCGATAATGGTGTCGATCGCACACGACTGCTCAAGTCTGCTATCGAGCGAGACCAACTCGAAATGGTTCAGGTTCTCATCCCTCATGCTGACCCTCTGTCACTCGATACCTGCCTCCCAGCGGCCATCAGGACTAGAAACCCACAAATCGTCGAGGTTCTTCTCAGATACGGCGCGAATGCTTCACAAACTGCCGAGGGTCAGGATGAGTTCCGCCAAACTTGTTCTGTGCCCGCTTTGTCAGGCATTGTTGCACTCATTCTACGATCAGAGGGTCGCCCATCACCGGTATGCGTTTCACAAGGATTGACAGATGCTGTAAGAGCAAAGTGTTTCGACACTGTTCTGCATCTCAGTCGCTCTACAGCAGATGGAAACTACAATCAAGCTGAAGCCCTCAAAATCGCCATCAACAACGAACGAAGAGACATTGCGATGGCCATTGCTACGGGTAACAAACCTCCTCAAAGCCCAGGGCTGGAAGAGGCATTCGGGATACTCATCGAACACACAAAGCTCAATCCAAAGATGAAGCTCGATTTTGCTGAACTTTTACTCTGCTGTGGCGCGCAAGGCGAAATTCTTGCTAGATCGCTTGAGTTGGCTTGTGAGTCTCAGTTCTTTGAGATGGCTGATCTTCTGGCCCGTTACGGAGCTTCTGTCGAGCATAATGATGCTTCTGCTTTAAAGGCTGCCGTATTGAAGGGCCAAGTTAGTCTTGTCAGTTCTTTGCTCAACGGCTCTACTGCCATTGACCCTGCTTTGGCATCGGATTGTGTCTCTTTGATCCCACAGCAAGCGCCAGCTGGAGCGAGACAAGCGTTGCTTCGTATTCTGCTCAAGAAGGGTGCTAATGGAGCTGCCTTGAACGAAAACCTGATCCTCGCAGCCAAGTCTGGAGATGCTGAATCTGTCGAGCTTCTTCTGAACCCTCACTTTCATGACCAAACGAACGGACACCCCAATGGTGGTCACCCCAATGGCCACGGGAAGCCACGCATCAACAACCGACATGCTGTCGCGTCCCCAGATTTCCAGAATGGAGAGGCTTTACGCACCGCTGTTATGAGAGGAGACGTTGATATGACCTCGAGGATCCTTGCTGCAAGGCCCTCGAACGAAACCCTCTCGGCAATTTTCCCTATGATCAAGAGCCTCCCGAATGGAGATCGATATTACATGGTCGAACTCTTCCTCAAAGGGGCACTGACTGGCCCATGTTTGCACGCTGCTCTGCAAGACGCGATCAGTGAAGACCCTTCCCAGCGAGACGACGCTCTAATCAAACTGCTTTTGAAGTACAATGCGGATATCAACTACAATGAAGGAGCTGGATTGCACACCATCATAGCACAAAAAGACCTCGCACTACTCTCTTCGCTGATGCAAGCAGCTTCTCCCCAGACAGCAGCGGCACGCATACAAGATGTGATGAAGGTTACGGACCACCGAGCTCGCTATGATATGATGGTAATGCTGTTTAACGCTAGAGCAAGTGTCGGGGTGCAACATGTGGCGGATGCTTTGCTCGCAACGCTGTCGGAAAAGCCAGTCGACATGTCCCTTCTCCATCTTATTCTGCAACAGGGAAGGGCTGACATCAACGCCCTTGACGGCCAGATACTCCTAAAGGCCGTTCAGAATCCAGATCCAAAGGTCCTCGATACAGTCCTCAGCATTGGAAAGCAGAATGTGGACACAATACCCCGTTGTCTCGACGGACTGGCGCCTCTCCCATCCACAGACAACAAGGCCTGGAAGCTTGGCGTGATATTATCAAAGTCGGCCCGGAAACTCGACCTGAACTCAATGCTGGTTCGGGAAATCCAAGCCCTCGTTCAAGATAGCTCGGATAAATCGTCTATGTCTACCTTGTCCACGCTGAAGAAGCTGCTGGAGTGTGGCGCCGACCCCAATGCGTACCAGGCACGGCCACTGTGCACTGCAGTTGCTGCAGCTCGAGAGCCACTGGTTGATATCATGTTTGGCTGCGAGAAACCCCCGACCCCGGCTTCACTTGCGGTTGCCCTGCCTCATGCGCTGTCTATTTCGGACCCCATGAACCGCTTGACTTTCACCAAGACATTGGTCGAAGCTGGTGCCTTACCACGTGAGGTTAACAGAGCACTTGGTCATGCTGTCGGTCATTTCACTTCTGATTTTGCGTTGGTCAGTACCCTGGCTAGCTCTGCTGATGCTTCAGATGGCGAGGCCTTGGCCTTGGCTGTTTCAAAGGAATCACCTGAAATCCTTGACCTGCTTCTCTCTCGGACCAAGCATACAATTGAGATCAGGAACTCTTGCCTAGAGACAGCAATGAAGATTACAGACTGGACACCGAGGCTTGCCATTTGCACTCGACTGGCGAAAGCTGGGGTATCCCCGCAAGCAGCCTCCAACGCATTGCTCATCGCGGCTCGTGATGGAGACCTTGAGCTTGGAGATGTCCTGATTGCCCATGGCGCAAGTATCTCGACAAATGACGGCCAGGCCATTATCGAGGCTTGTCGCGGTGGCTCTGTTGAGGTTCTGGATGTCCTTCTGAGGTCAAATGTTGACGTCCAGAAACTCACTCTTGAGCGAGGCTTCCAGGCTGCCACTGAAGTTGGAGATCTAAACAAGAGAGCCATGGTCTTTGAGCGTCTCCTTAAGAGAGGCGTCTCGGGCGAAGTTGTGGACATTCAACTCGTGTCGGCTGCCAAGTCTGGTGAAGCAGGGAAGGAGATTCTGCGAGTTGTGCTGGCAGCTGGCGCGGACCCTAATTACAGCAACGGTGAAGCGGTCGTAGCGGCAACTAGGAGTGCTTTCGTCGGGAATCTTGAGTTGTTATTGGGGCTATGGCATCAGGGCAATAACCAGGTAAGTGGCTTAGCCGTAATGCATGTGGAGTTGCTGACGCGTCTGAATAGAAGAAGGCATCACCCCCAACATTGATAAGGGCGCTGAAGGCATGCTGGAAGCTAAGTCGCGACATTCGATTCCAAATTGTCGAAGATTTGTTCAAAGCCGGCATGTTAGCTACTGATGAAGTCCACATCGCCTTGAGTAAGGCTGTTGGTGAGGATGAACCAGACGAAAGACTAATTCAGCTCTTGCTTGACTCTGGAGCATCCCCTCTGACCAATGGCTGCTATGCTATGGTCCAGGCTGTGCAGGGTGTCAAGGCATCTCCATTGAAGCTGCTATTGGCGCAAGACATTTCTCAGCAGGACATCAACCAGATTTTCTCGAGTAGTTTTACAGCCGACAAGTTCGCAACATGGTTTAGCCCGGAAGGCTTCGAAGTCGCAAAGATGCTCCTGGAAAAGGGAGCAAACGGGGACGCCCTGAGTGGTGCCATGGTTCTAGTGATGAGGAACAGCACAGACGAAACTGAGTCGCTGGCCGACCAATTCGTTGAGCTCTTCGTTGAACATGGTGTGGACGTTGAGTATGAGAATGGGGAACCTCTGATTTGGGCGGCATCGAAGGCCAATGCGTTTTGGACAGAGAAGCTGCTCACCTGCAAGCCATCAGCCCAAACGCTCTCCCTTGCCTTCGAACGCCTGTTCGACACGGCTAGGTCCCCCGACGAGGTGTTAAGGCTCTTTGAACTGTTTTCAGGATACCGAGATGGCGAGGCTGGACTGGATATCATGGTGCGGAGCCCTGGATCCGAACCAATTCTGGTCAAGGCCATCTCTCAGTATCCGAGGTCGTCCGAGGTACTCCAGACATTGCTGGATGCGGGATTCTACCACGACCAGGCCACAACGCATCGCATTCATGATACCGTCGACGAGCCCGAGGAAGTGACGGTCTTGGTATGGGCCATCGCTCAACCGCAGAAGAAAGTCAGCTCGAATCTGGTCAAGATGTTGATCGAGCGCGGCGGTAAGTCCCTGACATTCCTGATACGAACAAGTACTAACTCTGATAGCCAACGTCAACTTTGAAACAACAGTCAGCAGGACGACACCGCTGATGCTGGCCATTCAAACTCGTCGACCAGACATTGTCAAAGAACTACTCATCGAAGGCGCCAATGTCGACGTTACCGATGCCATGGGCCGAACACCACTCTCGATGGCGACTGAAATCGGTGGCGAACTATCTACGCGAATGATGGGTAACATCCTCGCCATTGACCAATCGGAAGATGATGGATCGTTGCACAACGCTGCCAGGGAGTTGAATCTGGCCGCTGTAACGGTTCTTGTGGAACATGGCCATCATCCTGATTTCCCTAGCCCGCTGCACGACGGCCGTAGTGCCCTGGGAGAGGTCTGCCTCAATGGATCCAACTCAGGAGCGCTCACGGCGGACCGGGAAAAGCTCATGAATAGAGTTATGACGTTCTTGGTCAAGTCGGGGTCTGACCTGAGTATCAAGTCACATGGGAAATCATTGCTTCTTCTCTGCTTTGAGGCCTCAGATGCGCTTGCGACCACTCGGGTCTTTCTGAAGGCAGCCATGTGGAAGGAAATCAACAAGCCATTTAACCACTACACTGATGGCGAGTATACTTACTCGCCAACGATGTATATCAAGAAGGTTATGCCCGAGTCGGACACGCGCGACCAACTTCTGGAGTTACTGCAAAAGAATAGGGCGGTGGATGTGTACTATGCGAACTCGGGAGACCAGCCAGATGATGCCATTGGTCTGCCAGCTGATATGGAAGTTGAAGAGCGAGAACGAAGAGCCCGACTGAGGCGCATCATGCTCGAGTCGGAAGACCACGCCATTGCTCTTGCGCGGAGAAAGGAGGTGGCTAATGCGGAAAGACAAATCTGGGAGAACAAGGCAGAGATTGAGGATGCCCGACGTCGCAAGCTTCATAATGAAGATCTTATGGCGACTCGACACAAGGCTGACCTGGAGGAATCGCTCTTTAATGCTGCGCTGAAGAGACGTCTTTCAGAGCAACACAAGTTGACTCAGTCAAGTCTCGATCGCACAAAGGCGGTGGCTGCGGCGGAATTGAAGGCCGAAGAGACACGACAACAGAAGATGCTTGAATGGGAAACCAAGATGAATACGGAGCGCGCAAGCAACGCTCAAGCTCTCAGCAGTCTGCGGGTCAGCGAGCGAGAGGAGCTGGATCGAATCGAGAGAGGATCCGATGAGCGGATCAACAAGAGATTGGAAGCTCAAAAGAAGTTGGTAGAGACGCAGGAGAGACTGGCGAAGAGGATAGCCTCGGTTCCAGGAGGTGCGGACGCAAGGAGACAGATTGGATTCGTGGAGGAGGTTAACTAAGGTCCTCCATTGATGGCAGACTGAACTTGGTTGAATGCAAGGCGTCAGGTGTTGGAAAATTGGGCATCTAGATACCTCTTTCGTTTGTAGGAATGAATTCTTGAGCATATAGGCAATCTAAAATATTTCAACAAAACAATACAACTGGTGACCTATTCCGTCGCTTCTATCATGGGAGTTGGAAATGTTCATCGTGATGCTTAAAGACCCGGTTCTCGTTCCCTTGACGTCCGTCTGTGGAGCTGACTTACAGGGGCTCACCGCCTTTGGCAGAAAAGTTGACCGCCAAAAAATTATGCGTTTTCTGCCCCTCCATCAAGCATCGCAAATCGCAGCTCAATTCTTTCACGTCGCACGCCAACATGAAGAACTCAAAGAAGAAGAGCGGCTCGTCCGCGAGTCGGATCGCCGATGCGCGATTCGCAGACTTTGAAACCGATCCCCGATTTCGACTGCCATCAAAGAAGCAGACCAAGACGACAATCGACAAGCGATTCGCGCACATGCTCACGGACAATGAGTTTACTGCCACCGCCAAAGTTGATCGATACGGCCGAAAAGTAAAGTCGGATTCCAAGAAGAAGGCTCTTCAGAGGCTATATCGTCAGGAAGATGATGAAGATGAGGAGGAGAAGGAGGAGGACATTGAGGTTGACGACGACGAGGTGGTTCAGAGGGAGTTGCGGAAGGCGCATGAGAAATACGACCCTGCGCGTGGCGGCGGCTTCTCTTCTTCCGAGTCGGATTCTGACTCTGATGATGAGTCTGATTCTGATGAGGAGGAGGGTGGCGCGCAAGTTGACGCTGAGGGAGACATGCAGCGCTTTCAGGATGAGCAGAACGAGGTTGAGGCTGGAGAGGTGACGAATCGAATCGCCATTGTCAACCTTGATTGGGATCACGTCAAGTCTACCGATCTAATGGCTCTTTTCAACAGTTTCCTACCTGAGAGTGGAGGCAGAGTTGAGAAGATTTCGGTCTATCCCAGCGAGTTTGGCAAGGAGCGCATGCAGCAGGAAGAGGTGGAGGGACCTCCCAAGGCATTGTTCAAGGACTCCAAGGGCGACGACTCGGACGAGGATTCTGATGAGGACAGCGATGAGGAGAGCGAGGATGGAGACGAAAAGATCAAGAAGGCTCTGTTGCAGGAGGGTGACGACCAGGATTTTGACAGCGATGCGCTTCGATCCTACCAGCTCGACCGTCTACGTTACTACTACGCCGTCATGGTTTGCTCGAGCCCATCGGTCGCGCAGAAGCTGTACGAAGCTGTGGATGGACGAGAGTACCAGTCTTCCTCTAATTTCCTCGACCTTCGATTCGTCCCCGACGACGTCACCTTTGACGACGAGCCCCGAGATGAATGCGACAAGGTGCCCGACTCTTATACACCCATCGAGTTTGTCACCAATGCTCTGCAGAGCTCCAAGGTGAAACTCACTTGGGACATGCACCCAGAGGAGGTTTCGCGTAAGGAGTCCATCAACCGTGCTTTCACTGGTAAGCGAGGCGAGATTGAGGAGAACGACCTCAAGGCCTATCTGGCTAGTGATAGCGAGGATGAGGATGATGCGGAGGAGGAAGTTGCTGAGGAAGAGGAGGCGGCAGAGGATGAGCCTAAGCTCTCCAAGAAGGAGTTGGCGCGTCGAAAGATGCGAGCTGCCCTGGGCTTGTCTGAGGAGTCTACCAAGTCTTCCAAGAATGGACCTGTGGGCGACATGGAAATCACCTTTACGCCCGCCCTCACAGAATCTGCTCCTAAGAAGGAGGCTGCAGAGGAGACGACAATCGAAAAGTATAAGCGAAAGGAAAAGGAACGAAAGGAGAAGAAGCGCGAAAAGGCTCGAGCTAAGCGAGAAGGTCGTGATCCTGATGCATCGGACGAGGAGGCTGTAGAGGCACCTGTTGAGACAGATGATCTTGGTTTCGATGATCCTTTCTTCACCACTGCCGATGACCCTGCGCCAGTATCCAAGACTTCCATCCGCAAGGAAGAGCGTCTCAAGAAGCGTCAAGCCCGCGAGGCCGCAGAAGCCGAAACCAAGGCTCAAAAGTCCCAGCTAGAAAAAGTCATGGCCGAAGACGCAGACGACGACCAAGTCGCACACCTAGACCATTTCGACATGAACGAGATCATCAAAGCGGAAAAGAACAAGAAGAAGAAGGGCAAAGCCAAGAAGCGAGCCGAAGCCAAGCAGTCCCGCGGTGGTCTGCAGGAGGATTTCAAGATGGACGTCACAGATGATCGTTTCAAGGCCGTGTTTGAGAGTCATGAGTATGCAATTGATCCTTCGAATCCCAAGTTTAAGGCTACGGAGGGTATGCAGCAGTTGCTCGAGGAGAGTAGGAAGAAGAGGAGGGTTGTTGATGAGGGTGATGAGCCGAGGAGTAAGAAGGTTAAGAAGGGACGGAGGTGAAAAGAGTAATACTAAGGACCAACTAGACGGGTGTATTAAAAAAAAGTTTGGGAGTTTGGTGATTAACAAGTTTGGTATCTGATAGCCATGATTCATAAAGCACATATTGCGCTGTGTTGTTGTTGTCTACAACGCTGTCTTTTTACTTAAAACACGCTCTGCGATGAAAATTCCACCCATCTACAAAATGTCTACTCGGCATCAAGAGGCTTCTGGCCACTCCAAAAATGCATCTTTCCATAGGCATGTACTCTCGGATCTCTCATCGACTTGCGACACTCGGCAAAGAATATTTCCATCTCGTTCTTTTCCCATCCCATCTTGGGGAAATGGAGAGCTCCTACGGCGGGGAAGAATTCTTCGCAGGCGGTGCGGTAGTACATTCCCACCAGTCGCATGACCCTGTGGGTGTTAGTATTCTTGTTGTGGATAGAATAGGGGGGGGCTGGATTACTTGTCTTTTGGCCATGTTCCGTAGGGAAGCTTGATGTAGTTGTGTTGGATATTTACGAATCCTGCTTCGGCGAGGTACTGTCCTCCAAAGACAGCAGCATGCGCATTTGTTTCAAACTGAGCAAAGGCCTGTACGAGGTGCTCTGTGAAGCGTTTGAGGGGCCAGTCCTCGGGGATGGTGTCATCGTCGGTATGCACCTGGCCATCGACGTCTTGAAGTTCCACCCAAGCTCCGGGCTTCATGTTTCTAACGGAGTTAGACAGGAGGAGGATGACGGGAGTGAGATACACACGTATATGCTTGTTTGAGGAGAAGCACTGGGGATTTGAGGATGGGGATCATGTTGCGGAGGTGGACAAAGTCAAAGTCGTCGCCATTGAGCCACTCATCTTCAACGTCGTCGACTAGAAACCTGAATAGAGTCAGTGACATGATCGTACTCATTATAACATGCCTTACTTGACGTTTGGAGGTACCCAGCAAGGTTGAATAGGACTGAGATCGAGACCCAACACCTCTGCACTCGGATACTTGTCTCCCACTGTAAGTGTCAGCAACCTCCTCAATTCAACCAGCCAATTCACATACTCTCAATAGCCCATATGCCCGTCCCAGTCCCCAAATCAGCAATCTTCTGCGGATTATTCCCAATAGGAGCATAAAACAACCTCCCATCCGTAGCCTCCAACATCATAGCATGAAGCATATCCTCCCTATTCTGCTCCGCCTCATCATTCGGCAGCGGATACCTCCCATGCCTGTATCTGTGATACCTCCGGCCGTTTTGAAAGCTGTGCTCGTAGATGCTTGAGCCGATCGATGTAGAGTCAGAGTCGCCCGCTATCGAGTCGGCGTCAAAGTCGCTGGCTGAGAATTCTCCGTCTTCGTCGCTGCCGCCTGCTTCGATTTGGGCGTCCCCGTGGAGGAGACCCTGGTCTTGGGAGAGGGGTCCTTGTCCTTGTCGTCCTGTGAGGATTAGTTTCTATAATAAGAGAATGTGTGTTTGTGGCAGCCTTTGTGCTACCATACCTGGATCATTGACATCACTAGGTCTGTCTTGTATTCGTGGACTCCCCTTCGGACTCCCCTTTGGACTCGTCCTTGGACTTGTTCGTTTGTCTGAAGTACCCATGATGGTATATTGCTTCGCGCCGTCAATTATAACTCCCGCTTGACGCGCCCGCGGGTTCAATGACGAGCGGGGACGTTCCAGATAAAGAGGCAGAGAACGAGAATCACGAGATAAGCATGCAATGTCTGCGAGAGGAGGAGGTTCTCCCTATGAGGAGAAGTGAAACCTCAGTGGACGGTGGGGCGCAGACGCAATAACAAGGTATGGCCAATGTACTGAGTATCACTCGTGGGATTATCCTGGTGGCAGAAATGTGACAGGTTACTGAGGCAAGGGAGAAGAGGGAACAAGAAAAATGTGAGTGTGTGTAGAAATTGAGACAAAGAAAAAAAAGAAAAGAGGCACGGAAGATGCCACTAATAATGTAGAACCATACGGAAGGACTTGCCATTCACTAGCCATGATTGACAGTAAAAACCTGCCAAGATGGCGTTTTGGAAAGCTTGTAACCGACAAAAACCTACCTTGGGAGGAACGAAACCCAAGAGTCTGGACCCGGGGCTTTAATGCCAGTCGGGACGGCATGGCGCATCATGACAGCGAGTGAGGGGAGCGGGATGCCGCGTGTTGATCCAAAGAGGCGTTTTGTTCGATAGTTTGGGTCTTCGTTCCCCGGGGCCTCGGACTCGGTACAGGTCTTTGGCGTTTGAGGTGATCTACTAGGGCATACCAGCCTGACGGGGCGTGTCGATGAACATATTGTTCATTCTGTTGGGATTGACGTTTTCTTGCGCTCGTGCCTCTTGGCAGTAGAGGTGCGATTGGTTGTTGGATAAGGTTGGTGATGGGGGGTTGCTGAGACATTCATCTGCTGCTGGACGTAACGAAGCAATTGTAATTGATTAGCTACATGGAAGTGCAAATCTGCTGTAGTGACCTCGTCCTGTTGAGCAGTCTGACGGTCAATAGACAGCATGTAATTGAGACGAGGTTCCTTGTCAGTTGGTCAGCCCCCTTTCATCCCGCAACATCATAATCACAATTAATCAGGCTGTCAAGACGTCCAAATCAGCGTGTAGAGTGTGTAAGCCGTCATGGGTTCTAGGATATATCCCCAGCTCCACCACGCCGGGAAACCTTGACACAGATCCCCACCGGCCAAGATAGCCTCCAAACACGTCAAATGCTATTTGAACCAAGATGAGCGGATCTACGGTGCCAAGATCTACGACCCTCTTTACCACCCCATCACGACCAAGTTTTCGGGACGCCAATTAATGTCGTGAGGGTGAAGACTACAGCCACAAAGCTTCCACCTATGAAGATCTTGACAAGTACCCGATCACCTCGGACCGGGGACCTTGGAGATGGTCTTGATGCCGGCTCGTACATTGCGAGGTCCCCGTGGAATGGATTTGGGGCGTTATTTTGCAGTCGTTGACGGGAGCCAAGAGACATAGTAGACGCCTTCAGTAGCGGCTTGACATGTTTGCCTCGGTTATGAAGAAGGTTAAATTGAACTTCCGCGGAGGTGAATCTGGGGTATAATGCCGTGGGACATTGTTGTTGGCTTCGGATCTGGAGGGAGACTGTCCGAAGTGATACTCGTCGATTTTCGTAAACCTTGGTGTGGTATCACCAGCCAAGCTGCAGATAACCAGCCTCACCAACACTCATCTCCGATATCGCCATTGGGGTTATTGCAGCCCCATGGGGGGCAAGATTAAGAGCCCGGCTACGATGAGCCGGTTGATACGGTGACCAAGAGCCTCAAAGGACCCTCGAAATGGTGTCTACAACAATGCAACTCGAGGCATGACCATTCTGGTTGCCAAGATGCAAACATCAAGATGGAGATGCATACAGTCGCAAGACACCATCACGTCCTAGCGCCAAGAGATAAAAGCTCGACATTCCCAACAAGGCAATCAAATCTGCAAACCTGTGAGAGCTAAGTAAAGAATCAGCTAGACTGTGAAAGCTTGAGTTGTCATGTGGACTATTTTAAATAGGACCAGGGACCCCCACAACGAGGAGTTTTTTCCTTATCGCTGCCGCGTATACGGGATAGCGTCGCAATGCGTGCGAGTGTGTGTGTGCACGACATGGGGATCCCACGGGAAGGAGACGACTGGCTCTGGATTTTTCGGATAAGCGAAAAAAACAGACCAGGCCAAGGCTTGCGTGGGATGATGCGCAGATGGGGGATGCGTGTGCGTATGGTGAGAGGTTGGACCTCCACCAGTTCGCTGCGGGAGAGATGAGAATGAGGTGACTCGCGATGGATTGACCTGACTCGCCACTAGAATAATCTTTAACAATGGGAGTCAGTGATGAATGAATGGCCTCCATTGTTGATTGTTACTGTGTTACAGTAAACAACTGCCGCTCTCACCGACTTGTCACACAGAATAGCTTTGCCGTCCCTAGCGCCATCGAGATCCTGATCCTGATCAAGCTTGGACGATTACAGTATTTGAGGGGTCAAGGGTGGTGGTCATGACACCCTCACAAGTTCGACGCCACCATCCCCGTCTCAGCATGACCATCCCATGACGATTCCACCTTTTTTTTCTCTGTGGGGAAACGCGTGAGCCCTATTTTTCTTTTCTTTTTTTGTGTGTGTGAGAGAAAGCTCGACGTTGCATGTCCCTTAGCTTATAACTAGCAGATGGGATCATCATGGCCTCCACCTTGATAACGCTGCTCGCCGCCATCGTGCCCTTTCTCTTCACCGTCCCCATCTCTCTCCTCCTCATAACCTACCTAATCCAATCTCGAGATAAATTCGAACTCGTCGATAGTCCAGACACGCCTGCTTCTTCACCTCCTCTTTCCCCCGTATCATCAGACGCCCATAGTTTCTTCTTCGACGACAGTCCATTCTTGATAGACTAAAAGGTCATGCCGCCAGCCGACTCGACGACCCCTCTGCTCCCCATCTCCACTCCCACCGCCGTCGCTACTCCTTTCTTTGCGAGGCAATCTCCAGATCCTCCTCCCCCGGTCGCAAATAATGTCCAACGCCTCGCTATCGCCACTTTTTCCGTCGTTCGTCTCCTCCGCGGTCTTTCCCTCATAGTCTACCCGCGCTTTGGTCTATGGGCCCTCGATATTCCTCCCGATGGTAGCGCATACATGCTTGCTAGTTTGATCGGCGTGCGCGACGTTCTCCTCGCCGGGTTCCTCTACACGGCCGATACACCTTCGGATCCGACTGCTCGTCGCGAAGTTACGCGAGCATTGGTGGTGAACCTCCTAAGCGACGCGCTGGACGCGTTCGTGCTCATTTTCTACGCCGCTTGGTCCGCCGACTGGGGAAACCCCGTCGCCGTAATCGTCATATCCGCCGTAATGGCCATCCTCGAACACCTTACACTCTGGAGTCTAAGCGAAGATGAATGGAACGCGCTCGATCACCGAAGTCTCGAGGATGATAAGAAGGCGAGGATGAATGCATGGCTTAGAGAGCTGGAGCGATGTGGACCTGAGCAGTCGATTGTTCCTCCGTCGTCGAGGGCTTCTGTGCGATATGGTGCTGTGGTTTAGTGGTGGATAAAAGCTGGTGAGGGTTGGGTTGATATTGTTGCATGGCGTTACGAGGAGTTTTGAACGTATTCTTAGATGGGATACGGATGGAGTTTTGGAGTCCATATACACGAAGCGATTTGGCGGGATATGCGTTTGGATACTTGCCTGAGATTAATATAATGTTCAACTCAGTTGCCGCACTTTGGAGCATTGTAGTAATGGGTCTCCTGTACCTCACGAAGAGCCCGGCGGTTCTTATATCTGTTCCGCTTGGACGCTCTGACAGCGGCGAGCTTACCGTCATCGGGATGCCTTGTAAAGCTTATCTTGGGCGACGAATCAACCGTAACTGATGCGCCATCTTTGACAACTCGAATATCTGTGACAGATGGGTTGGAAGACCGTCTGCTTAAGGCCATTGGCTGGTCATGGAGCCTGGTAAGTCGTCCAATGATCTACACTGCGTTTCTTGTTAGACAGATTGCGACTGTATCAAGTATCAATGGTAAATGGCCAAGGTGAGAGCGACTGAGAAGTAGTCGACCTGCCATCCTTCCAGAACATGTTATTCGGCCCTTTCAAGCCACACCCACAAGTCAAAGACAAGTCGACTTATTCTCACCGCACCTCCATATATCGTCCCATATATATAAAAAAAAAAGCGTGCTTCTCCGCGGCCTCGGCGATGGCGTGATATAGCACAATCGAAGACATCGCAACCATATCCCCACCCACACGTCGAGTTAACTGGCTGCCGCTGAACCGGCGGGTGGAGAAAAAAAGGCGGTGGTTAATGTCCCGAAGACTTGTCTTGGAGTTTGGACTCTACTTCTGTCAACTCATTGTTTGGACAGATTGAGAAGAGTCTATGAACTGACTAGTTTGTCTTTTGTGTACTCTTTTATTGTCTGCTTTGAATTAACACCATGGCGATCCCTACCGTTAAACGCGTGGCGGTCATTGGCGCTGGTCCCGCGGGCGCCATCGCCGTAGATGCCTTGGCTCAAGAAAAGACATTCGATCTCATCCGAGTATTTGAACGTCGCGAAGGTCCCGGAGGCTGCTGGTAAAGATCCTACTGCCATTGACGCTCGGCTTCATCAAACTCTGGCGTAATTGCTAACAATCCCAGGATCGGCGATAAATCTCAACCCCCAACAGTCTCAAACCTGTCACAATTGGCAGACCGCACCGCAGATGCGCCTCTACCAATTCCCGAGAAGCTACCGACTTATGCGCCCAAGTCTTCTCAGCCGCGCTTTGAAGAGTCTTCTATTTATCCGTATCTCGAGACCAATGTCGCAAGTGTGACGATGGAGTTTACTCAAGAGCCCATTCCAGAGATCCGCAGTGAGTGGTCAATTGGAATTCACGGTGCTGATACACCCTTTCGAACTTGGAAGGTTATTCGCGATTATATCGCTGGACTTTTGAAGCGGAATAATTATGAGGATCTTGTTTCTTATAACACTACTGTGGAACATGTTGAAAAGGTTGGAGATGAGTGGAAGGTTGTTCTGCGAAAGGAAGGTAATGAGAAGGATTATTGGTGGACGGAATGGTTCGATGCTGTTGTTGTCGCTAGTGGTCACTATTGGGTGCCGTATATCCCTTCGATAGATGGTTTGGAACAGTTTGAGAAGTCTCGTCCTGGGAGTGTTTTGCATAGCAAGCATTTTCGAGGACGAGACTCTTTCAAGGGAAAGGTGAGTTTATCTGCAGTTCCCTAGAATATGGAAAATGTGCTGACAGTCTGGTCAAGAGGGTTGTCACAGTCGGAGCCTCTGTCTCAGCGGCAGACATTGCTGTTGATCTTGTCGGAACAGCCAAGTCGCCAGTTCACAGCATCACCATTGGACACACGGTGAATGCCTACTTTGGCGATGGAGCATTCTCACACCCCAAAATCAAGAAGCACCCCTCTATCTCGAAAGTAACTGGCCGAACAGTACATCTCATCGACGGCACCTCAATCCTAGACGTCGACCACATCATCTTTGGAACAGGCTACAGCTGGACACTTCCCTTCCTCCCTTCTGTGCCAGTACGCAACAACAGAGTCCCCGGAATCTACCAACACGTCGTCTGGAACCAAGACCCTACTCTTCTCTTCGTCGGCGCAGTAGGAGCCGGTCTAACCTTTAAGATCTTTGAATGGCAAGCCGTCTACGCAGCCCGTCTCCTCGCAGGACGAGCAACCCTTCCCCCAGTGGAAGAAATGGAAAAATGGGAAACCGAACGGATAAAGACACACGGAGACGGACCCAAGTTTTCGGTCGTGTACCCTGACTTTGAGGATTACTTTGACAAGGTGCGCGAGTTGGCTGGTGAGGGTGAGCAAGGGGTTGGACGTAAACTTCCGCCGTTTAAAAGGGAGTGGTTTCGGGCTTTTAATGAGGGGTCGGATTTGAGGAAGGCTATGTGGGAAAGGTCTAATGCGAAGGCTGAGGCTGAGGAGGTGGAGGAGAATAGAGCTAGACTGTAGAGGGTGGTTTTTTGGTATGAGGGCATTAGACATAGAGATAGACAAGACACTTTGATGAGGTATATGCTGCTTCGGAAGATACACTGTTGGCCAGGCATTGGGCTTCCGCGCTGGGTGTGCATTGCTCATCTTGACGTTGCTACCCAGGTTGAGCAGTGTCGCGGGCTGATATACCGAGACATACCAAGATTACATGGTTCCGAACTGGAGAGAGGCATTGTGTCCCCCTTTTCCGTTTCCGATGATAAAGAGCATGGCCTAGATAGTTTGCTGCTCAGGAGACCCCTTTCACATGGGCCTAAGCGCAATATGAAGTTCACAATGTCGACAGGGCGGCCATTGCAACCACTCAACTGGAAGACGCCCGCATCTGAGGTTTCGTAACACCCGAAGCATCCGACTTGCCTATTCAAAGAATCCCATCCCTGAGGCATAGTGCATATACGGGGTAGATGCAAATCTCTTCTCAAGATACGCTCAGGTTCAAATGTGACTTGTAAGATACTGTTGCAGGGCTCCTTATCCAACCCCTGTTAAAATGGAGGGCTGTGAGAGAAGTGAACGAAGGAAATGGAAGGTCACTGTTAGAACGTTGGAAAGTACCAACATGTAATAACACAAGTTATAACGGTAGGGCCTAAGATTGGGTAACAATGAAGGTGCTGACAACCAACTGTATTTGAGGTGGCAGGGCTTGAGTGCTCATAACCGTGAGCTTGATTAGACTTCTCACCGCCCGAAAATGTCACCGTCGTAGTCTGGGGAAGTGGCATGACTGGCTAGCTTCAAGGAGGGTTGCGGCATGCGACCCTGGAGATGACATCGAAGGGGAGGACAAGGCGCCGTTCAAAGTTGAGTACAGACGGAAGAGAAGGCATCCCCATCTAGAAAGAAGGATGGCCTTTTCTTTATCCACCTGAACTTCCCCAGACTCATCCACGCACTGCATTACCGAGTGGACCAACACCCCCGGTAGATGACCTCGTCTAGATTTCCATTTGTAATAGCTTGATCCGGGGAAACTTGTCTCAAATTCCTGGGGTAAAGAAGAAAAGCCACAGAGAGAACAAACAAATGTCGATCTGGGACATTTGGACGAATCTGACTGGGTGGGAAGATGGCGGATTGTTGATGCATTATCCCGGTGTGTGAACCCCGCATTGTCAAGGCACACACCGGCAATGCAACCTGTCGTCCTATGGGGCGTAGGGGATTCAGACGCCTGACCTTCATGACGGGAAAAGGGGAGAGAACACGGACTCTGGTTGCTGAGTGCGGAGTTTAATGTCCAAGGATAAGAACGGGTCAATGTTCGGCATTCGGAATGACTCGTAATAGCACAGCAAATCTAGATTCCTTCTTTCTTTTTAAGCCTCTATTTTTCTTATCTTTTCATCCCGCGTGGACCAGGCGTTGCTGCTTGGTTGTGGAGTACCACTCCACCCGAGTCCACTTCTCGCCATGGACGGATCTGACTCCCGAGAGGCGCGTAGTGGGTGGACCAGACAACGGGTTTTCCCCTTGTTCATGGGGGGAAGGTTATCTCGATCTGGATTCTATATCTTGTTGACAAGATCCTTCTATTTGTGATGAGAGTCGGTCAACAAGATGACAATGGGTGAGTGCCACACCGGGTTTGTAACATCTCGGGCGCATGACTAGCTTACTTCTCTCCTACCCAATTGCCGAGATGACCGAGCCTACCAGCTTCTTTCTCTTCCCAAGGCTTCCTTATCAGTTTAGCTTGGTTCAGTGGCTGAGATAATGATGCATTTCCCCGCGTTTTCCCTCCATTATCTCGTCGGAGATAGGCTGCCACGCACCAACCAAAAAAACAACACCCTGGCTGGCCCCCCTGTCCGATCCCCATAAGAACAAGCCAGACCCGTCTCGTCTCGTGATGATTGTCGCTCCGTCATTGTTCATGATCGGGATGCTGCTGCTGGCCACGACAACCTAATACTGCCGATATACGAAAGATTCGAATGACGGGAACCATGCAGGCAAAGACTTCTACGACAAAGGGCGGCTGCAAGCGTACTTCGGCTAGGCCAAAGAATGGACCTAATCCGCGGTCGCGGTCGGGCTGTGCCACCTGCAAAGCCAAACATGTAGGGCTTCTCTCTGAGTGTGGGTATATCGATGAATCCCAAGACTAACATGACAAGACAAAATGCGACGAGACGAGACCAGAGTGTTTAAGATGTATTCGAAAGGGTGTCAAGTGTGGAGGATATTGGAAGGAGTTCAAGTGGTCGTTTAAACATCAGCCTGGAGAGATGGACATCAACATCCAGACTGGACCCTCGCCTACACCCTCACGAAGAGGATCATCCGTTCGAACCGACAAGACCCCTACGACAGCATTACCCATGACAATACTAGATCCTGCTCCTGGACCTTCGAAGCAAGATGATTTGGCGACGGAGGATGGTGCCTCCATCTTGGGCGACGCTAGCTGGACAAGCAGTTCCTGCACCGACTCAGAGACGGATCTCTTTACCCAGACAAATCCCATCGTCGACACAAGCGACATGACAGCCATGACTCCAAACGTCGAAATGACTTCTCAAGCACTCATCCCTCCAACCGGCCAGTTCCTCGAAAGCACACCTCTAACCGTCAGTCTAATCACCGACACATCGTCCCTCCTCATCAGCAACTGGTTCGAGCAGGTGTGCACCGCCTGGTCGGGCTTTGACTCGAAGACGAATCTGAACCGAAAGCTTGCCCTTGAACTCTGCACGACCTCTCACTCGGTGTTTAGCTCGCTGCAGAGCATGTCTGCTGGCTTCTTGTCGACGAGGTTGCCCAACATGAGGCAGTCTGCCATGTATTTTCTACAAGCCGCTACGGGGTCGGTGCTTTCTGAGGCGAAGGAGGTTAGTTGTCGGACGGTACTCGACACGATTCCTTCTGGACTATTATTCTCGCTATTCTGCTTGGGAACGACCGTGTGTTGGGTTGATGCGAGACAACTTGGTCTACCCTTCTTCCGAGAAGCAAAGATGATTCTCAAACGTCTCAACCGTCGTCTTTCAACATATTCCGAAAAAGATCTAGAGTTGCTCTCCTTCTTCAACAGAAGTTTCGCATACTGCGAAATGCTCCTCGCCGCTGTCGAAGATGAAACCGATGCAGTCGTCGAATCAGATATCACCATCATCGGACCTCGGACTGACGCAAACATGCAATTAGCTGAGCGATATATCGACAATGCTCCTCATCCTTGGACGGGGATCTCACCGCTTGCTGCTCAGCTTTTTGCTCAGTCGATACGGTTATGCCGGAGCTTCCGTCGGAACCTGAAGCTGCCGAAGGAGACGGAACGGGATTTTCAGCGAGCGCTTGAGGAGATACAGGAAGCTCAACGACTGGAGGAGAGGTTGTTGGGATTGGAGTTTTCGGCTGCTGTTTCTGTCTCCGACACTGGGGACTATCGCACACCTGCTCTTCACCTTTCGCTGATCGCAGAAGCTTACCAGCTGGCCGCGCTTCTTCAGCTGTACCAGACCTTCCCTGATCTTGTCGCTCTACGGTTACCGCTTGATTCTGCGCATGCGAATAGCAGACACATTCCCTGGGAGGAGTGGATCATTCCCCTCAGTCTGCGCCTCGTCAATGTCCTCGAGCAGATCCCGCCAAACTCTGGAACACGTGTCATTCAGCCTCTGCTGTACATTACAGCCAGTACCGGTCTTCGCTACGATACCATGACCCTTCTCGACGTACCGGGCTTCCCATTCGAGACGGCAGCTAGTCCAGTCACTGGCTTTCAGACAGGTCCCTTTGGCGCCTTACCCGGCGACCCCTTGGAGGCGCTGGGTACGTCACCGGCACCCCCGGGGAACCTCATCTCCCGCATGTCGCTCGACATAAGCAACGCCCGGCATTTCATCACCGGGAGACTCAACATGTTGGAGAATACCTTGCCGCCGAAACCGGTGGTGATGGCGAGGGAATTGATCAAGGCCATCTGGGATGCGTACGACAATGAGCCGCCAGGGTCAGCGACGGTTCATTGGGTTGATGTGATGGAGGACAAGAATCTACGATCAATGTTTGGATAATTTATGAAGTTTTTAAGTCAATTGTAAAAATAGCTAGCGAATTGGTTCAGGTATGGCGATGGTATTCACGGCATGGAGTATTATTGAGATTGGTCAGGACACTTTATGGGAGCAATTCTATTTCATTTCATCATGAATCTATACCCAACCCCCAAATTTCCCTTTCCCTTTCCTTTCTAATCCATCTTAAACATCCATATACTTGCGAGCACCAGTATAATAAGCCAACCCCTCATCAGGCGTAGTGAAAGTAATGGTAGCACCCTTGGGGATGAAGAAGACATCACCAGGCTTTGCGTCAACCTTTTGACCCGTGGCATCCTCGAGAGTAAAGTTTCCCTCGAGGATGATCTTTGTCTCGTCGTACTTGTACGTGTAGGTCAAAGGAGTGCCGTTCTTGAGGCGGAAGAAGCCGGCGGAGATGGGGTTGGGTGCGTCCTTGGCTGAGGTGTGGACGTCGCCTAGGTAGGCGTTTTCGTTGGCGAGGAGGGGGACCTCGTACTTTGTTTGGGCTTGGGCGTAGTGCTGGAAGGCCATTTTGGAGGCTGTGAGAGATGGTTTGAGAGAGGATGTCTTGGAAGATGAATTGAAGTAGATGGAGTGTAGAGAAGGTGTTTGTGACTTGTCTAATGAAGAATGTCCTTGAAGAGGAACAATCTCTCATATATACAACTCCCAAACCTCCACCATCCCCTCTCATCTTCACAAGACTTACTCAATCCCTCTTCATCCTTCTCAATAACGTAAAGCGATCCCCTTCGCGTCATCAATCTCTTTCAGACAAACCTATCCGGATGGTCGTGCCCCGCCACGACCGTGATAGGCTTCTTTTTCCTATCTGGGACAAGTTCCCCGATACTCGAGATGGCGGGGTAGACATGGCCGCTTTCAGCAATCAGTTGTTGATTCGCCGGCACATGATCCCGATCTTGTAACTTTTTGCCCCAGTGGAAAGTTTGGGGGTTCAATTCTGGGTTTTTGGTTGTATTGGAATGGTCAAGTGGTGGGAAGTTCAAATAGAGGGTGTTGACCACTTGGGGCGTTGATAGTATCACAGATAACACTTCAACCTTTACAAGACTCATGGTGGTCAATTGAGTATTATCTCATATTTTTCTTCATCCACTTCTTCTGGCTTCAATCACAATTCATCATGGTTCCATCACTATCCTCCCTCGGTACCCACGAGGTCATTGTCGTCCTCAGCATCTTGACAGGCATCTCCTTCATCGCCTACCAAATATCCAACATCCTCTCAACACGCAAATCCAAACTCAAAAATGACCTCCCTCAAGTCTCCGCCGGCTGGGAACCAAGCGACTACAAAACCCCCATTCCTGAACCTTACCCTGGCTGGTCAATCGAAAAGACCAAACCCCTCCCCTATCGAGCTTTCCGCTACGGGCCAAAGTACCAGGTCACCATGGGTCTGCGTACTGTTCCTGTTGAGGAGTGGATAGAGTTGGATAGCGATTATCCAAAGTACCATGCCGACAAGAAGGCTCGTATTGCGGAGCGTGGTGAAAAGTGTGTCGCTACTCATCCAGACGCTTATCCCGCTGCCATCGAACTTCTTCAGGAACTCACAGAGTACCTCCCCTCTCGATACCCGACCCTCTTCGAGCGAACACCAGTTGGAATTAAGAACAAGTGGTCTGGAGAAAACTTTAACATTGTCGAGCGTCCCCTTGCTGAAGACCCCATGGCCATCTGTGCCCGTCTTGTGCAAGATGATCTCGCCCTCATGATTGAGCGTCCTGATGGACAGTACTACCTCATGGCTGGTGCTGTACTTCTTGCTGGCTTCTGGCGTCTTTCGGACAAGTATGGCATGTCGCTCTCAGATATTCACTACTCTGGTGATGTGCCTCATTTCAAGGAGAAGCTAGAGACTGGCATGTGCAAGTTCTTCAAGCGTCTCAAGTGCGAGTCTGTCTACTGCCGCAACAACTACTTCCTCCAAGTCGATGACTCTCTCCCCTGGAGCTGGAGTATCGGTAGTGAAGATGCTCCCGTTGTAAGCTGGAGCACTGCACAAAAGGATAAGGCGATTGAGCACCACATGTTCCGCTCTGAACGCCAATCTCTCCGCCGATTGCCAAAGACAGGAGCAATTCTCTTCACTATCCGAACTTACTTTCACCCCGTCACCGATATTGTCAAGGAAGATTACGTGCCGGGTCGTCTGGCTAGTGCTGTGCGCAGCTGGGATGATAAGGTGTCTAACTATAAGGGTAAGGAGAAGTATGGTGATGTGTTGCTTGAGTATCTTGACAGAGAGCATGAGAAGCAGTTGGCGAGGGGGTTGAACTTGGAGAAGGAGGATGAGGTGAGAAAATACCCGTGGTAGAGGGCGGTGTTTTTGTGGGGAGTGTCTGTAAATATCAAAATAGTGATAGATGTGGTTTACGAGGCATTGAGCGATGCATGATGAATTTCTTAGTTTTGTTTAAATACCGCATTCTAGGTTGAACATTACTTCATTACTCCTACTGAAAATCTTGCTTGTGCCGTGTCTCGGTGAACGGGTTCCGAGGGTCTTGTCCAGTCCTTTTAATTGTTTGGTACTGACACGGGGCTGTTGAACAGGTCAACGATGTCCTCAGGCCTAATTATGCCGTGGTACACAGAGCCGCAGAGTGTTCAAGCGTCAATATCATGCAAGAGAAGGTTATTTAGCCAGGTTCATCATCAGAGTAAAATTCGCTAAGCTACTTATGCCTCGTTCATCAACCATAAAATCATTCCAAATTCCATTTCCTCTCCCACCCCGGAAAGAAAGGATTCTCATCCAAAGTCCTTGGCTCCCAATCCTCTGGAATCAAACCCTTCTCCACCTGTTCCCGCTCCCACTCCTTCAAAGTAGGCTTCGCCACGTGTTCCACATGCCACGTACCCTTGTACTTCATAAGATTCTCCTTTCCTTCGTTGAGAACCTTGAGAACGAGGGATGGGATGTAGGGCTCGTCTCGGAATTCAGACATTGGTGTGAAGAGGGCTTTAAAGTTGAACACGATTGCGCCAGAGAGGGGGAGTCTGCGGAGGGTTTGCCAGTCTACTCTTAGGTGGAGATCTGATGGGGTTAGAGATGGGTTTTGTGAGTCTCGGTGGCTGAAATCGGGGTGGTCGGAGGGGAGGAATAGGGGTTGTCCTATTTCGAGACCCCATGAGCCTCGTTGGATGGGACTGTTGGCGGGCATTTTTGTGAAGAAGCTAGACGAGTTAGCCTATGGTCACGTAGAAATTGGCTGTGCTTACCGATCCATGCTAAACTCCATCTTTTCCTTGTAGTCAGGCACTGGGGCATGAATCTCAGGCAACCCGAGTCCCATCTTTTGGCTCAGCTTCCAACCAACCGAAGAACAGATGACGCCAGCTCTAAAGGTATATCGGCCCGTTGCGGGATCTCGCAGTGTGAGTGCAAAATCCTCAGGAACGTGGTTGAGGATGAAATGCAGGGGCTCAATCTTGTCCAGATCCTGCTTATTTCCCAAAATGTGGTTCACAAAGGTGTTGCCATGAAGCTCAAATGCCTGAGGGTATCGTGCACAGAGAAACTGGATGATCATCTCCATGAGTTCCTTACACGCAAGTTCAGAACCCGGAAGTGCCTGCAGCACATCTTTACCATGCTTAGCGTAAAGTTCCTTCCGCTGACGGATGCGTTCTGGATAGGTATTCTCCACTTCCAACCAAAAATCCGTGTCTAGTTTCTTGAAAGCTATGGAACGTTAGCCTGCGAGTGGGTTTGGCGTGGATCCACTGTCACTTACACATTGTTTGGTGGTAAGCCCATCGGAAAGGACGATAAGGTCTCGGAAGAGCAGTTTTGACATTGAAGTTCTTCAAAGGCGTAGGCAGAGGAACACCGGAGAGCATTGCGTAGTCGGGAAAGTCGCCGAGCTGCTTGATTTCCTTGACGCTGAAGCCGGTAAAGTTGTACTTGCTTGGACTAGCATGGCGATAGTCCTCGTCCAATCTCAAAAGAGGCTTGACTGAAAGGTCTACATTGTTGGATGAGAAGGTGGAGGAGATCTCTGGGAGAACGTATCGCTGCGAGGGCGGAAACACCTTGGTGTAATCCACCTCAGCCGTCCTCTTCACCGGCTCTGGAGGAGGAGACGAAGGCCATCGCGTATATTGAGTAAGAGCCTTTCGCTTGTGAATAAGAGTATGAGCAAGGAAGCCAAGGCATGCAACAGCGCTAAGACAAAAAGACAGAGCAAGCACCGTCTTTACCGTAGCAGGCTGAAGAGTCTCGGAAAAGACAAGCATGATGACAGTCGCCTATTGCTCAAAGGAAACGATTCGGAACAAACATTAGCGACGTTGTGGTCATCTCGGAACTTGAAGTTGCGGGATTCCTTTTTTCTTTATGCGTAACAAACACCACAACAGCAGAGACACCAAAGCAAAGCAAGACATGCTACGTCAAACACGACCGAATCCGGTCACAGTTGGAGAAAACCTCCCGCGGGTTAACATTGCCAGTTGTGGACTAGGACAAACGCGGGGTAAGAGACAAAGTCCTTATCGGATCGGCAGTGATAAAAGGACCACTGGTACACGGTAGATACGCCACTGCACGCGGAGAAAGGTGTGTACCACTTACAGAAGGTGTATGAGAAGAGTGAGTGCGGGCGTGATAACAGGCCTGTCGAGACCAAGGAGGCTGATGATACGAAGGGCGGACTTTGGTTGCAGGCGCGTGACGCAGTTGTCACGGGTAAGCAAACCTATTTTGTAGGGTTCTCTACGAGCTGTTGAGGAATTTATGGCGTCTCCCTGCTCTTGCGTTTAGAATTGTTGATTCATTATGTAAATGGATAGGAATGCCGGGTATCCCGTGGGGTTATGTCACAATAACATGTCATTATGCAGTGGCTGAGGACTTGACGATACCAGGGGCAGAGCTGCAGGAAGATGGTCACAGTGAAATGAAGCAGACGAGCGCCATGTCCTCCGGGTGTCCATGATAACCGAGGTAGATTGTCAGTTCACAACGTGCCGTATCCTCAAGGATCAAGGGCTTCAGTCGATAGGAGATCGGGAGGAAGCCGTTGTTCTTATCGGGTATCCAACCGATAAAGCCCCCCCCTGGCAAGCCTTGTTAAGGAAGCTACCAAATAAACAACCATTCAATGTTGACTGGACTGGCCCCTCTACCCTGCCTAAATTCCTTGTGATAAGTGACACCCAATAGCACCAGTACTTACTTGCCCTATTTCACATCCTAGACCTGGAACCCTCCCGCAGCACCTATACAAAGAACTCTCGAACCATGCCGCCTAGCATAAATAGACGGCCAAGAACATATACACCCAAGAGCCCATAGAGCATCAAACAATGAATTACATGCGTCTTTCCTTGCCTTCTAGGACCCACCAAGTCCCAGAAGATAGTTGTGCAGACCCCGTTAGCGATCGAATAGGGTATCAGCGAGCCCGTGACTGCAATCAACGCCACCCTCCAGACCACTCGCTCCACCATTGACGAGAGTGAACTCGAGTCCCAGCCAAGAAAGTATAGGCCGCCAAATATGACACCAACCAGAGTTCCCGCAAAGTCATCATCCGCAAGGAGAACTCCAGGGTTCCTCCCGAACGAAGCAAAGGCGGTCAAGGATGTCCCGGTTGGGATAGGTTCTGTCGGGCGAACTGAACGGTTGTCCATGCCAAAGGGGGGCACAAAGTTGCGTCTGAGAAATGAGGACCCGCCTAGTTTTTCCAGCATATCCAGATCCTGGTCAGTCACTGGGCGTACCGTGTCAGAGGGTTCCACGAGACAGTCCATGGGCCGCTCGATGCCCTGTGGCTTGGACCAGTAGAGCACATAGGCAAGAAGGGAGCAGAGGATATAAGTTGAAGACGCAAGTTCCAGCCGTGAAATGACTTGGTCCGTCATCTTCTTCACCACCACCCGGGCCGCGAACCAGATGAGTGGGATCATGGATGACACCTTCATCAGTGCATTAGTCTTGCTCCTGTCCTCGATGGCAGCCGTGGTCAAGTCCGGAACGTCATCGAGAATACCGAATATTTGGGCGGCGACAATTTGAGTGGCATTGAGGTAGAGTATAATTGGCTCGCTGGCCGGGGTTGATGGCTGAAGCGTCTCTTCCTCGTCATGAACTGAAATCGGGCTCTCTGGGAGTGGAAGACTAACTTGCCCCAAGTCGATCGAGGTCCGATTGGCTGTTGAGGGGCCAGCTTGAGGTTCCTCTGATTCATCGTCTCCGTTGGTAGCATCGGGAGCATCCTGCATCGTAGGGCTCTCATCCTCATTAGATGCTATGCAGGCCAATTCTATCGCCTCAATACCCCCCTCCGAACCGTCCATGGGTGTCTGTTCCGGCCCTTTACCATTGAAAGGCCTCTGGAGGAATGTTTTTACGGTGCAGAATATAATCGATATTTTTTCAAATAGTCCCAATCTCCATGACTGCAGCTTTTCCAGTGCGCGGTTGAGCGGCCTTGACTGCGTGTTAATATGGTGCCAGAAAGGCGGCATTGACCTTACGAGGTCGCTGGGTATCTCTGCCCACGGTATTTCCTGCCCACTTTGTGTCATTTTGAAGCGAATGCCACCCATGTTGGCAAAGCTAGCATGCACAAGAGTCCAGTCTTTGATGCTCTCGCGGCCGAGTGCGCGGAAGACGGAGAGACCTTGCGATGCAGCGCGACAATCACCGAACGCAAGGCTCACAAGGAGCTCTGGGGCTATCACCACCATCACGGCCCAGGAGAGCTGGTAGCGGAGATGATATACAATCTCGGCCTCCCAGATTCTCTTCAGGAAGAAGCCTGAGCTTGGTTCTGGGCGTGGAGGTGGAACATTGAGATGAAGTGCCAACAAGGTGCTGGCCACGATGGCGCCAAGGCTTGAGTAGAAAATGTCGGACTGGCCGTCTTTATCAAGCTTGAGCCATTTGAGAGCATCGCTAGACGAATTAGACATTGCTGTGACGGGGTGGGGGAAAATCAAGTCAAGCAGTGTTGATAGCCTCAGAATGATGATGATGATGGAGATGGAGGACTAAAGGGAAAGGAAACACACCCATGCCACGACCCCGCTCTTAATCAGGGTCCCATCTCAGATTGCAATTTAGGCATCAATTCCATATGACGTTTTGACACAGCTGCTGCATTGGCGGTCGGCCTCCGGCGAGCTGTGCTCAAAGGTCGCAGTTGGTTGGTGAAGTGCAGTTACTTGACTCGTTCTGTTTGGCTGAAGGTGGCTCCGTGTGAGCGCTGCCCCGACCTATAAGTGTCAAATGACCCCTAAATGTGCAAAAGGTTGCACATAATGGCCTATGAAAACGTTTTGTCGCCTCACTTTCCGCAGAATCCGCTGACAGTGTGCATCTAATTCGCCCTCAGCCTTTAATCAGATTTCAAAACCCTCAAACATTCGTGAGCCAATATCTTGGGCGGAAACTTCAAGTGAAATATCTGGAATTATGTTCCGCTAGTTGTGATATGAGTTAGTCATAGGAGGGCTTCACTAGTCACAATTCATCAAGCACCTACATATACCTACCTCTCAGATAAGAATATTCAGTGTATCACGCTTCTCAATCGTCAACGCTTCGGCCTGACAATGATATCTCCAGCTCTAGGTTAGGTTGTAGGTCGACCCAGTCAGTCTGCCGCTGTCAAGGTGTCTGTGGGGCCAAAATGACAGGGGTTATTTTGGGCTGGCTTGTTCCCCAGATCGAACCACCATGACCAAAAAGACAATATCTGGAGAATGGTGGCTCTCAATTTCATCGGTATTCATAAATTCTACCCTGAAAAATACTTACTCCCTCGTATACTAATTCTCAAATACGGATACGAAGTCTGGAATTTATGGAGAAGCAAGGGATAAGAAAAGGGGGTTACAGTAATCGGATCTTTACTTATCCCGGTGCGCTGCAACACGTGAAACAACAGCCTCCCTCCTCCCCACTTGCTCACTGCTCACTTGCAAAGTAGCAACATCATCTCAAGGGCGACATATCTCATCAATCGTTTGGTGTTTTCTCTCTAATTCGCTCGTTAAAAGTCGCTGCTTTTTCAAAGATGCCTTCTCCTATTGTCGCTGCTACTCTTCAGGCTGCTGCCCTTTCGACCGCTTCTAATGTGTTGGCTCAGCTCATTGAGGCGCGTCAGCAGAACGTGAGTCTTCATTGTGAATCGCTGCAATTGATTTGAATCGCCATTGATTGCCGTGATGACAATCTCATACAAATAGCCTATTGGCTAACTTATTCCGATAGCGCGCAGTGACTCTGGATCTCCTACCTCTTCTCCGCTTCGTCACACTCACACTGATCACTGCCCCTCCCAACTATCACTGGCAACAGTTCCTGGAGCGCACCTTTCCGGCGTACCCGTCTGCACGCCCACAGGAGCGTATCGGTGATGTTGAGATGGCTCCTGCTGAGGATGCGCCCGAGCTAAAGGAGGGCTATGAAGAGCGCATGGCTGAGATCAACCGTGACCGGGAGGTCAAGTTCAGCATGAAGAATACCTTGACAAAGTGGTTTGTTGACTGCATCACTGCTGGTGCCATCATGAACACGGTGGCTTTCCTCATTATTATGGGCGTTCTTAAGGGTCAGGCTTCATCTCAGATCTGGAGCAATATCAAGACGGTTAGTTCATCTTCTCCACTATCGCTCATTGCTCATGCCTCCTAGGAAACAATCCCCATCATCGTCGCCGGCTACAAGATTTGGCCGATTGCTTCCATCATCAGCTTCAGTTTCATCCCCGTCCATAGGCGAATCGTGTTTTTGAGTTTCATTGGTCTGCTCTGGGGCATCTACATGAGTCTGGTGGCTTCCAGAGTGTAGAGGGTTAAAGAGACAGGCGTCTGGAGTAGTGGCTATTGCCGCTGATCGTGGATTTGATATTGCTGGGCAAGGTCTGGTTTGGATGAGCTTTGGGAGGATATGGACGAATGGAACTGCTCGGAACTTGCGGCCTGCTGTCTGCTGGCCTGATTATTACTGTGTAAAGAATCTAGTTTACGCCTGGGACATTTATTTCATTCCATGACCTGTTCCCTACACAGAGGAAGGTGTCCTTTCCATCTCTGTCAAGTCATGTTACTGAAATTCAAAACATGTCGTATCTAGCTTTGATCAGCCAACGGGATATCGTTGGATAGTCCGGCCTTTGATAACCACGCACTTGAGATCGCCTCGGCAGTGATTCGATTTCTGTGGCCCAGGGTTTCATCCCGCCGCCAGATCTAGTTACTAGCCCCGAGCCATCATGGAGAATGCCAAGGACTATCCCCTGCACTATCACACTATAACCCTTAATGCAAAACTCGTATTTAGGCTTTGGACATCGTGTTGTATGGGTCTGTTCAGGGGTTGGGTTTTTGATCGACATTGGTTATATAACTGCGAGCAATGGCCGTGTCTATAGTCTCAATGGCTTCATCGCCTTGAAATTCGACGTTGTCGGTCTCTTTGTGAGAATGCGTGTCTTTCAAATCGCATCAGCCCTTCTGGGCGCTCAAGCCATCTCGGCGACGACACTTCGTCGCGCCGCAGACACAACCGGAACCATCGGCTCGGGTGACTTCATTGTCGAGTTTGCCGATACCGTCAAGTCAGCCTCTGCCTTTTACGATGCTCTCGAGGCAGAAGGAATCGGTGCGAATCCTCGTGCCGAGTTTAATTCTCGTCTGTTCAACGGCGCATCCTTCCAAGTCCTAAACGCGAGCGACGGAAAACAGATCCTGCAACAGCTCGAGGCGCTGGCACAGGTTAAGGCGGTATGGCCTGTTCGCCCTGTCCGGCATAATATGCCGGAGATCAGTGAGGCACCAGCTTCGAACGATACTGCTGGAGATGATCTGCGACGACGTCAAATCACGCCTCGGGATGCCACTGAAGACACCTTTTCGCCTCATGTCATGACCCAAGTTGACAAACTGCGAGGAGAAGGAGTCACTGGAAAGGGAATCCGAGTTGCAATCATCGACAGCGGAATTGATTACACTCACCCAGCCCTCGGAGGATGCTTTGGACCTGGATGCTTGGTTGAGGCCGGCTGGGACTTTACTGGCGATGATTTCCTCCCTGGAACAATTGAGGCTAAACCAGACGCAGATCCTATGGATGACTGCCAAGGCCATGGAACTCATGTTGCAGGAACTGTTGCTGCACAGCTTGAAGGCAACAAGTACGGCTTTACCGGAGCTGCACCTGGAGTCAAGCTGGCGGCGTATCGTGCTTGGGGGTGTCGTGCGACGTCTACAAACGAGATTCTCCTTTCAGCCTTCATCCGGGCTTTCGAGGAGGGTGCTGATATCATCTCTTGTTCGGATGGCGAGTGAGTCGTCTTTGTACAATCTACATGGATATCTGTGCTGACCGTGGTCGACAGTGCTGGAGGTTGGCCCTCTGACGTCTGGAGTGTTCTCGCCACACGCATCGTAGATGCCGGAGTTCCCGTCGTCATCTCTGCAGGAAACGACGGTGGCCTTGGCCTCTTCTATGCATCCGCCCCGGCTACAGGCCGTGGAGTTACAGGCGTGGGAGCAGTAACCAACACCATGTTCCCAGCGCTGCTCACTGCCGCCTCTTACGCTGTTGAATCTAACAAGACGAGCCAAGAGTTTGGATTCTTGCCTGGATTCCCTGAGCTCACCGAAAATGTTACCCTTTCCCTGTGGTCTGCTGTTGATGCTGATAATGCTTGTTCCGCTCTGCCTGACGATACTCCGGATTTGAGCAAGCGAATTGTACTCCTGGAGAATTTGGATGCTCGGGCAACAGGATGCTACCCACAGGACCAAGGCACCAACGTGGTTGCCAAGGGTGGCCAATACTTGCTCTACTACGCAAAGGACAATCTGTGAGTTCATCATCCGGCGTTTGCTCCAACAGATATTGACAAACCAAGCACTATGCGGGATGAGCTATACAACTACGCAGAAGGCCTCCAGGGCGTGGGAACAGTCCCTCCCTACGTCGCCCAGAAGTGGTTCTCCCTTCTAAAAGAGGGCAAGACTGTCACCGTTACTCTGCCCGGGGGAAACAATACCACCGTCCGCCTTGAGCAGCTTGAGAACAATGTGAGTGGAGGTTACATGGGGGATTTGTCTAGCTGGGGCCCTACCTGGGAACTGGCTATGAACCCCCAGATCGCTGCCCCCGGAGCCAACATTCTTAGCACATTCCCAATGGCTATGGGAGGCTATAGAGTCATGACAGGAACTAGCATGTGTAAGTTGCCAAAGTGTTCTCGCCTTGGAGGAAAGCCTTGTTAACGCATCCAGCTGCGCCTCTCGTCGCGGGCATCTACGCCCTCATTGGCGAAGTTCGCGGAAGCTTAAAACCAGAACTCCTGAGACGACTCATCATGTCAACCGCAAAGCCTCTCGACTGGTTCGACGGAAAGAAAGCACATCCAGATATCCCAGCCCCAGCTACACAGCAAGGTGGAGGCATCGCCCAAGTCTTTGACGCAGCTTACACCACCATCGAGCTTAGCGTTGAGAGCATCTCTTTCAACGATACTGACCACTTCATTGGAAACAAGACCTTCAGTGTGAAGAACAAAGGGTCCAGTGACGTTTCACTTCAACTCTCTCATCGTAAAGCGCCGACTATGTACACTTTGCAGCCAGACTTGTCTCCTTTGATGGCTGCCTCCTTTCCTAATCCGATTGTTGAGGAGTGGGCTGATATTAGCTTCAGTTCTAGGTTTGTGCTTGTTAGACCATTGATGTTCTCGAGCTGACAGATCTATGCAGCAAGATTAATGTTCCTGCCGGTGGCTCTGTTGATGTTACTGTCACTTGCACGCCGCCAGAGAATGTCAATGGAACTCTGCTACCTGTGTACAGCGGACACATTGCCCTGACAGGTTCCAACTCTTCCCTGGTCCTGCCGTACTTGGGAGTTGCTGGAAGCATGTACGATATACCTATTCTACAGCCTTCTCAAGTCTATCTCGCCAACTACAACAACGAAGTTCCTGCCAACAAGACATATACAATCCCACGACCAGACCCAGCCAACCCACCGCTCACGGACCGCGGCGATCAAGATACCACACCGAATGTCTACATCAAGCCCACCATCGGAACAGCTGCACTTCACGTCGATGTTTTGAGCGGTGGTGCAAAAGGAGATGTTCTTGGGGCGTTGGCTGGTTGGCCGCTTCTGTATTTGCCGCGCTCGGATCAACGAGCTTATGTCAAGGGATTGCTCGCTGATGGAACTGTACTGGATGAAGGGGTTTATTCTCTGAGAGTTAGTGCGCTGAGGGTGTTTGGAGACAAGGCTAACAAGGATGATTGGGATGTTGTGACGACGGTGCCTTTCAACTTGAAGTATGAATCGTAGGTGGAAATTAGGGTTGCGTTAGAGTTGTGTTAGATCTTTAAGAGTTGGACTTGAGACTGGCTTTAGAATTAGACTATGCCTTATGAGGAGAGGACATTTAGCACACGAAAGTGAGCACTCAACATAGGCACCTAGCCAAGGATAGTCTTGGACTTCAGTGCTACGAGAGGGTCAAGCTGAGGTGCCAAATACCCAGCCCCTTTGAGACATTAGAAACAATTCAACCTTGATCACAATCACTAGCCCAAGGCTCTTATCTTCTGCTAGTAGTGGGCCTCTTTTCACGGGAAGTCAAAGTTATCTGGGGTGAATCTTTGTAGTATGGAGGTCGTGATATAATGCGACATGCCCAGCAACTGTGAAACCAATACAAGTCAGTTAACATAGAACAAATGAGCTAATATAGAACAGTGATTCTTGAATGCTCGAGGTATATATAGATCAAAAACGATGGCTTTATTTTCCTTTCGTCGTCAACCATTGCCAACTCAGCTAACAAGAGGTAATATATATCACAACAACCCTCACCCAAGAACAAAGGGAAAACGGCCGGTCAGAAACAATGACTTCAGTTATCCGAGCAGATCACACCCACTGGGCTTGTCCCCTTCCTCTCCAAGGATGGCCTGGTATCAAGTGCGACCAGGGCAACGACATGTCGACCGACCATTGCAAGAACTGCAAGCAGAAGAGGGCTGTCAAGGCCAAGGCTCTCAATAGGAATGGAGACAAGATTGGGAAGCTTGCAGAGATTACCGCTGGTGGCGAAGAGCTGTGGGATTATGATTAGACTCGGTGGAGATCAAGTGATGATTAGGCTAGAAGGACTGCCTAAAGCTACGTAAAAGAATGGAGAGTAGATAGCTGATAAATGTAGCTGTTTAGCATAAATATCATCAAATGTTTGGCCGAGCCTGTATATGGCGATACGCCAAAGGGAACCAACCAGTAGTGATCACATATTCCTCGATGTGCCTGTGACGGCTAGACTCTCCACCCCTCAACTACACGATAAAGAGTCTCATCAGTGCCAACATTCCCTGGAAAAACAACAAAGGGAAGACCGGGCCACTTTGATTCAGGTTCATCACACCTCCAAAGCGGCACACCCGGCGCAGCTTGACCGACGATGAGAGCGCGCTTCATCCTTAACCCCTTGGTCGCCATATCTGACGACGTGATGCCGCCTTTGGCGATAATATATCGGGGCTTCTGCTCAAGTCTTTCAAGAAAAGACACCAGGGCTTTGGCAACGGTGGAGCCAATATCAAGGCTGTTGGCCTCGTTATCTCCAACGACGAGTTCTCGGCTAGTCATAATGAGAACGTCCTGTCCTCTCTTGATCTCCGCTTTAGCCGTTTCGAGAGCTCTTTGGACTTCGTTCGATGAATCTTCGGGTGACTGGAGGAGCTTTCGGACGTCGAGAACGACGCTGGTGAGATTTTCGCCGGCCAGTTTCCTTAGCGATTCAAGCTGTGCAGTTGTTTTTGGCACGTAGGAGCCTGCGATAATCAAGCCACCTGCATTTCCTGATAAATACAACTGACTGGCAGAAATCGGAGGAATAGAAGGAATTCCTAGTCGAGCAGAGACAAACGCGGCTCCTGTTCGGAAAAGGAAGCGTTTGCCCGAATCCGAGGCCCTGATCAACGCAGCCACAACGACATCCACGTCCTCGTCAGCAGCGGCATTAACCACAATGACAGGTCGTAGTCCTTTGACGTCCTGAAGGAGTTGATTCAACACGACATCGATCCCACCAGTGCGAATCGTATCCAAACTGATAGACGTGACTCTCTCTTTCGGTATCTCTCCTTTGGTCTTTTCAACCACGTAATCTCTCAGGTTGGAACTCTTGTAGCCAAACGTGGCATCCTTAGCAAATGGTGTCTGAGCTGCAGGAACCAAGTGGCCTCCTTCTTGGACGTAGTGAATGTCGTTTATGGTGTATCGGCCTCCTTGGAGGAAGAATGGGCAAAGAACCCAGGCGCCAGCGGCACCGAGAACATGCTCTGCAGCCTCGGCCTCTAGCGGAAAGTGACCGCGGAGAGTAGAATCACTTCTAAGGACTACCTCAAAAGCGGTCCCGGCCTCCTTTGAAGCGGCGTGCAAGTTGGTACAGATCTTGGTGATGAGATCTCTGGCTTGCTCGGGATGCAGCGCGCGCGAGTTTGTCAGGATAAAGAAGCCACCGCCCTGCTTTGTCTGTTTGAACTCGTTCACCAGCCTTGGCACATCCCAAACAGTCAGGATATTGATGTCGTGGCATGTTTGCGTGCCGGTAGGATCGTCATCGAGAATGACGAGGATGGGCGTTTTGGGAGACGAGACCAGCTCTTGTCGGGTCTGGCTTCGGAGGTTGGTGGCTACCACGGGAGGGAGAGCCGCGAGCGTCGCATCTTTGTCGAGGATAGCTTGGTCTGTCATTTTGCGGTGGCTTCAAGTTCCCTGGTAGGTCTTGTTGATGAAGGGGACGATGTTTGGTGATAATCGCTCAGTGTTTGTCGGATTGCGGGGTTGTTGGTTTGGCTGCATATAGAGGGCGGCAGATGTAAATCTGAGGCAACGGTGAAGTGTGCAAACACAGAGCATCAACACTAGACTAAAAAAACAAGGCACACTGGAGGAATAGACTTCAGATGAAGCGGTGCCTTCAAGGTAGCACCGTGTGAGCGAATGGTGCCCATGTAAGAGACTTCAGGACGGGCATTTCCCCATATCATCAATGAAATGCGGTGACACATGAATGTTCATCATTTTTATACAAAGTCGTGTAACGGGTCAGGAAGTAGAAATTTCCCATCTGGATTGTGGGATGGGTATGTGAATAAGCCCGTTCTTGCTCACAAGAGCCACGCGTGTTTGAGCAGAACACCTAAGCCACCATCGGTTTACGTCCTCTCGTCTGCCCTTCACGCCTGTTTGAAAGTGCCAACGGGCATGCTTTCGATCCCTGTGACTGATATTTAGCTCTGACACCATGCAGCAGAGCCTCCGACCTTGAGCAACCGTCAGATGAGAAAGCAGCTGCTTTGAGTACATAAAACCCCTTTCCTCTCGATCAGTTTCTACCTCATCGTGTCTCCGGTTTGTTTTCATTATTTCTACTCAAACATCTTTGTCTAAACCCAATCTACGCCGCTTAAGCTCGAGAACACGATCCTACAACCTACCTAACGATACAAGCAAAGTGACGCGGGGTGCCTACGATGCCTGACTTTCGACCCCTTTTCCGCTACGCGAGACTACTGAGGGCATGTTGCTTTCGGCGCAGAAAGAGGCCTCCGAGATCCAAAGAAGAACCCGAGCTCGTCCCTCTCGAGAATCTACGTCTGAGGTCTTCGGTCACTGAGCCCCTAAGCGAGACGGAGGAATGCAGCAATTCAAGAACATGTTTGGTAACGGGAGGCTCGATAAATAACTAAGTAGGAAGTGGGGCGTGTTTTTCTGGTGAGTAATGCCTTCTTTCTGGTCGAGCCTGGTTTCTGACAGTGTCACTGTAAGGTTGTGCTGGAAGACAATTAGGGTTCATACGACACTTGGAGATCTGAAACCATGGGAAGTGAATGGATGCCAAGGGCATGGGAGAGGCTAAACAGCGACTGGAATGAAGAAAAGGGGGATATCAATCTAAGCAAAGGGTGAGAATACTATATGAGGGATCGTAATATAGGTAAGTAAAATGAAATTTATGTCATACTTATAGGACACTTCTAATATCAGTTCTTTTTAAGCACCTTTTGAATATTTTAACCCGCGTAAGCGCCTAAACATGCTAGGTTCAACATTAGAGAAGACGGCTATGTATGATAAAGAGAACTTTCAAGTGTCATGCCAGATAAAAAAAAATAGAATATCATCAGCGTCACCCCCGAGACAGGGAGTTGGATCGATCTTCTGGCTCAGTTACCCCATCGAGGGCTGGGCTTCAACTGTAACAAAGAACAAATTTGTAAATAGGCTCAAGAAAAATGCTTCGGTAGGAGCGACTAGTTTCTCACACTCTATATTGCCCAAGCTAGCGGGCTTCACTTCATCTGCTCTCTATAGTTCCACCCCATCCATCAAATCACACTACGCGATGATCCCAATCGCTGCCCCCGTTAACTCTTGCCTTGGTACGGCTCTAGTTCAATGTCGACCAGCCACGGGTACTGACTGAGCTCATCATCACCCATAACCGCAGCGTTGACAAACAAAGTCTCCCCTGAACCTAGAGGCCTATCATCACCGTCGCAGTGACTTGTCCGACAGCATCTTTGCGGCTTGTACCGTTCCACCGTATCTTCTCTAGCCTCTCTGTCCTCTACCAACTCAAACTTGGACCCCTTTAGCCGAGATAAACTCTCAATAACCACAGACTTCCCGTTGTCGATGTCGCTAAAATGCGAAGGCTTGTCAGATATCGTCGGTCGCCAGGTAACCAGTTTTGCACCCCAACTGTTGTGAACGTGTCCAAAACAGTGAAGTTTGGGTTGAGCTCTGGCGACGGCAGCAAAGAGTTGAGAGCATCCTATCCGCTGCCTTTCTGTTGTCATGTCCATGACGCCGTGAGGCGGACCGTGTGTCACCACGACATCGGTTCCCTTGTCGATAGCAAACTCGTGAGCTCCGCTATACTGGAAGCCCCAGTCGCTGCTGTTACCAGTAGTCGGTGTATATGGACTTGCATACACCTTCAGGAGGGCACCGTTGTCGAGTGTAAACTGGTGAGATCCCTCTTCCAGAAACACAATCCCCTCGTCTCTTGCCTCATGCAAAAGCCGTCTAGCGTCGCCGTAGTCGCCGTATTCAGCCTTGATGCTATCCTCGAGATCCTCCTGTGCCAGCCTGTTTGCCTCAGTGATCTTTTGCTCGAATGCTGAATCATCAAGTGTGAAGTCGTGGTTTCCAGCAATGACAATCTTGAGGGGCGCGTCGATTTCCTTGAGTAGTTCGATCGCTTGCTTGAAGCCATGCAGCTTGGAATCGCCTGTGAGGTCGCCACAGTGAATAGCTACATCGGCCGATTCATGGAGTTTTCTGTCTTCTTGAAATTGTAACCCGTGGGTATCAGATAGTATGAGGAATCTTGTCTTGATGAGAGGAGACATTGCGTTAAAGTGTAGTGTGGTCTAGCTCAGAAAAGTGAGGTTGTGTAGAATGGAGGAGAAAGTACACAAAACCGTCGCACGGGGGAGTTTAAATATGGTATTTATGATGCGTCATGGGATTAAAAATTTTGAAATGTCAACAAGGGGCGCAGACATTTGATACATAGGAAAGAAGCTCAAGGTTTGCCAGAGATGCATATAGAGCAAAAGTAAAATATGTAGCCCTAAATAATGAATAGTGTCTGAAGAGAATTAACATTGCAAGTGGCTGGGAACCGTATTTAGACTGCTACTATCGCTTCTCGCTGACAGATGGACCATCCAGAGGGCGGATATGAAGGTGATCGTGAGGGGTACACGTGACCATGTCCACGTGATCTCAACACGCTACCCGCGATTGCAGCAAGCCAGCTTCTTTCCTTCTCGCCACAATGTAGACTACATCTCTTTACCGAGGTCTTATTTCTGCCCCAAATTCCAAAAGAAATCAGTTTCGACTATCGTCCTGGATGCTTGAGTTCACACTCCAACCCCTCCTCTGAGTCCTTTTCATCACTAACCACTGAAGTCTTTCTACCTCTTCCACCCGGCGATGCCCCGGCAGCTGTCCAATAGCACTCGTCAAGCCTGCAAGCGTCCACAAGTTCTCAAGACCCGACACCTCCTTTTTCGCCTGCAGAACTATCCGACAAAGCTCGTCAGCTTCCTCAAAACGACCTTGCGTTGCCAGGGTCAGCGCAAGACTGTTCATGGTAAAAAGCGTGGTTGGATGCCCCGGACCAGAAAGCCTTTGACGCACTTCTAGGCAACACCTTTGCACCTCTTCTGCTTCTTTGTATTTTCCTCCTCTTGACAAGACTGTTCCGAGACATTGCATGCCCGAAAGCGTGCTCGGATCTTCTGGGCCTAGGATCCTTCTGTTGGCTTCCAATAGCCGTTGTAAAAACTGCTCTGCCTCTTGGTTTCTTCCAGTTTTGCATCGATAGAGGGCTACATCGTGGAGTAGCCGACCCCATTTCTGAAAGCAACCCTTGTCCCGCGGTTCGTCCTCTATGATGGAGTCGATATGAGGATCTAGCCGTTGACACATTCCTTGACTGCCAACATCATGTGGATCTGGATATTCCGATGTAAAAACATTGAGAATCGTCCGCTTCCAGGCTTCGTCGTCTTTTTTAACCTGTCCCGGCCAGACCTTCCATCGAGGAGAGGTTGTCACCGACGAAATCCACATCCGTGTAAAAGACCGGACCACGGGGTGCAGCTTGTGCACATTATCTCCTTCGGCAGCAATAACAAGCGAGCATCCAGCTAGGAACTCGATATCCCGGTCGAGACTGACCTTGCTACCTCCACGGTGACGCTGATAGGCTTCGAGGACGAACTTGGAGGTGCCTTGAGGGTTGAGGAAGCTCACGAAGCACAACAGGTCAGCAGCTGATGACTTCTCGTGTCGGACTTGTTCGAAGATATCTTGCCACACGCCGAGTTTTGAATCTGAAGTCGACCCTTTCTCGCACAGGCTGAGTACCTTCTGACTCAGAACCTCCTTGGATTGGGACTGCCCCGGCGAGTTTTGAAATGATGACCAAGGCCATCTCTGTTGGGTGGAAGCAGAAGCCGGACTGATCAGCCCCTTTTCCTCAGCATTGGATACGACATATTTCGAAGATGCAGTGTCAGAATTGTTGAGGTCCAGCATGCATGATCCATCCTTCTCATTGAACTGCTCGTCATTTTGCATTGGGGGGCCATCCTTCTCGCCCATGATCGCTGTAGGACGCCTTGTGTGAGGGAGGTAGAGCTTTGAAAATTAGGGTGAGTTAAGTAGACACAGCGTGGGTTGGGGATGATGGACAAAAAAGGCCAAGTCCAGGCAGTTCGAAGACGCTAAAATCACTCAGAAACTCTTGGCACGGTTGAAAGAAGTACAGGCACCTGCGCTTAGACCTGATGATCCTGGCCCCACACATGCTCTCATCCGCCATGATAGACTACCTAGGTTGGCAACTGACGCAACACTACTCCTGGCAATTCTTTCACTGTATAAAGTGCATGAAACTGTTTTTGACCTTGAAGAGGGCATTTATTCATATGTGACCAAGTTTTTCATTTAAGCTTTACTCCCTCATTCATCCTCCGTACACGCCTCGTTGCATTCCATGGTGCGCTGCACCCTACAGCCCAGCTTGTGAAAGTTGTTAACCTTGCTGCAGATTTCCTTGTATCGGTATGTGAAACACTCGGTAGAGTTGGCATAGCCGTAGCAGTCGCCGCGAATTTGGAGGCCGGGGTTCTCCACGGTAGGGACGGCTGAGGCCATGGACGAGAGGGCCACGATAGCCAGAACGAGTTTCTTGATATTGTCAGTGATGGTAGCTTTAGTCATGATGGGCTTCGCCTACAGTTGGGGACAGCATGGTGAAGAGTCTGACGGAGGAAGACAAGCCTGTGATCTTGCTGCTCATGTAGCACCTGTCCGTGATATTTATACTTCCATGCCTCGAGTCCCATACGTATTTCACTGCAGACCTACCCGTGGGGGCGTATTATGTACAAGAAATATCAGCTCGCCGACCTCCCCCCTTCAGTTTAATGCGCCTGCGGGATTGGAGCTGGTCCACTTCGCGCCGGCTCGCCGCGGGAGGCGCGTCCGGGCTGGTTCTTCCAGCCAGGGGTCAGCCGAGTTCCGATCTTCCAAGAACGGCTCTCTACGACCTCATGGTCTTGGCGATCAATACCAAGACTTTGAGGACTGATATATGGCCCTTGAGTGGCAGATATAGGGAGTTCCGGGGGCGTCTTTTCATCGTGTTCCCACAGGATATTTCTGGCTCGCATCACTAGCGGTCTAGAACTCATCACCCCGTTGGTTCATGTGGGCCAAGCCAGCCGCCACTTGGCTGAGCATCCAGGATAATGAGACATGTTCATTGATTGATTAGATCATTGATTAGCTGATTGATAAGTGTCACCCTGATGCGACTGGTGCCCGCAAGGCAGGGGTTATGGACAAGTCGGATGCTGCCGCCTCTTCAGCTGGCCTGCCTCTTCAACCGACACCAACACACGGGCCTCAAATAATCTTTCCAAAGGCCCGAAGCATTACCTCGGGAGTAGAGTTGTTCCTTAGAGACACATCTTGAATGTAGCCAGACCGTGCAAACGGAAACCCTCTTGGCCACACCGATGACGATTTCGAAGCATGCCCTCGCCCTCGCCCTCGCCCTATCCAAGTATTTAAGCCACAAATGCAACTGCACGAATTGGACGAGCCCGTGTTCAGTGGCTTCGCTCTCTTGGTTTGGTGCATCCCCACCCCCACCCTTTTCGTGGGATGTTGCCGGACCAGAATCGTTCCACATCTCGCTGATTCCATAAACTTTTCTTGCTAGTCACTTTGTATGTCTCTCATAGGCCGAGAGGATTATATATTTTCAATAGTATTTATCGTAGAGATTCAATACTCCTTAAGATTTCAATTTGAACAACCGTGGTAGGATTTGGTAGAAATGTGTTGATTTTTCGGCGCGGCAAGAGAACAATCACACTCTGAAAACGCACTACGTCATTTATTGATTCTCCGTCGACGGAAAATCATACCCTGATCCAAGGGTATTTGTGCCTCAGGCACGAGGCTGTTGTTTGTTAGCTCCGGACACCAACTCAACGAACAGCAGCCGCCTTTGAAATCCATGACAGGCTAGTTCAACTGGTTCCACGTTGACAGACATTGACGATCAATTCACCTCCCCTGCCCAAAGAATTAAAGTTCAAGTCGTGCTGATGCAGTCGTCCTCGCCTAATTACAGTCTTGAGCCTCAACCCTTGTGGATTGGTTTGATCGGATCTCCTTTCGGACTTGGGGGGGGGTTTCAAAGCCAAGCAACTCCGTAAGCAGAATCCGAACTGACGAATGAGACAAAAGACAAGGGCATGCCAACACCAATAAAATATTTCTTTGCCCCAGACACTTAGCCGCGGGCGCTTATTAAAGGGCGATCTCATTACCGTTGTGCCTTGCCAAGGAGCCAAAGGTAATTTTTCTGCGTTGGTGATTGGTGTTTGTGCGAGTTGGGCTGCCAAACGTCAAGTCCGAGCCTGCAGCCCCCCCCTCGGGTTGTCAAACGCAGGCTGTCATGCCCTGTGTCTGTATTGGTTAAGTTAGGCGTATTTTTAAATGGTGGCTTGAAAAAGGATCTTAGGTGCATTTCAGCTTCGGCAGGCAAAAAAGTCCGAGGATGGACGTAGGGCCTCATAAGGCTGGGAGATCCATCTTCTTCTCTCTAGCTTCAATTCCATCTTTAGTCTTGCTCATTTTTTTTGGTTGAAGCCGTCGATCGAATCACACCGCCAAGATGTCAGGATATAAGCCGCTGATAGGGGGGGAGCGGCCACATGTTCGTGAGATGGAAATCCCCGGTTCGAGCCCTGCCGAGTACAAGCGATACTTTATCCTCTCCAAGCATGAATGGGGCCTCGAGGTGGTAACATCCATCCTGAGCTTGGCTTACCTTGCTGGGATTGCAGCCATCTTCGTGTACATGGACGATCAACCACTCTCGCACTGGAAGTTTTACATCTCCCTCAACGCCACCATCTCTATCCTCACGACTGCCCTCGGTGCAGCCATGATGCACAGTGTCAGCCGGTTCATCAGCCAACTGAAGTGGTTGTACTTCAAGAAGAGACCGAGGACATTGTCCAACTTTCAGAGCTTCGACGAGGCTAGTCGAGGAGTGTCGGGTTCGACCAAATTTCTCTTCAAGGTTGGGTGGAACTTGGCTACTCTCGGTGCCTTGATCACCATCCTGCGATTGAGTCTCGCCGCCTTGACACAGCAAGTTGTGGAGATTGGAGATCGACATGTTACTACGCCAGACAGCAATGCGACGTTTGGATACACGCACGCATACTACCGTGATCTGGCCAAGGAGTTGGCCAATGCTGGAGATGGTACGTATAACCAGAAACACCTACAGGAATCAACACCTCTGACCCTGTGCCAACAGAAGCGATCCCACAAGACCCCAAGATGCAAGCCGCCATCCTCCAAGGACTCTACGACATCTCGACGTTTGCCCGCTTCAACTGCGCCGGATCCTGCGCCTGGAACCAATCGGTCGTGTCACTTGGCTTCAAGAGCCAATGTCAAAACGTAACTCGAGAAACGCTGGAAACGGAGAGCTGCAATGGATCACGACAGAGCCAGTTCAACTGCAGCATGACGACGCCCGGAGGGTTGGATATTACGACTCACAACTTTCACACTGACTATGCGACCACCTTCTACCTGAACGCGACGGCCGTGGTCAAGGATGAATTCAACACTGGACCTGGCAAAAATTCCGAGTTTGCTAGGCTTGTCGTTTATAGAACAACCGCTGACCAAAACTTTGCAACCTACAACGCCAACGTCACCGAGTGCTCTCTATCCCTGACGGCGTATAATTACACCGAAGCTAGGTCGAACGGTACCACCTTCAACTTTGAGAACACGACGGAGCTCTTCCTCCAAGGGGATGAATGGAAGCTTGTCAATTCTTCCGTGTTTGCGATCAACGAGTCCAAGGCAGAGGGTTTCCCGAGACTCGAGATATCCAAACCCGACCTCAGGGCCCTGCAAAACTTTTTCGAATCGAGTACGATCGTTACCGAGTGGGTAGAAGGTAGTCGTGGGAACGAGAATATTGCCGTGAGCCCGGCGCTCGGTGGTACGGCGAATGTGACGAGGTTGATGGACAAGATGGCCACCAGCATGACGGACTATCTACGTGCAGGGCCGAACAGTCAGACAGCGACAGGACAGAGGGTAGAAGTCGTGACTTACGTAACGATCCGATGGTTGTGGTTCATCGGTCCTGCAGCCATTGAGCTTCTGGCATTGCTCTTTGCCATGATGACGATTGCGAGTAATCGGAAGAGTCGCAGGGTGCCCCTTTGGAAGTCTTCAGCACTAGCAGTTTTGGCCTGTCAGAACGAGAGTGGAGAAGGTCTTATACGGAGCAAGATCAAGGATATCAAAAAAATTGAGCAGATGGCGGAGCAGACGTCGGTGCGGCTGGAGTAGGGGGGTGGTTCAGTGGGGTGTGACGCACGACAGGATAACTAGTTTGGATACTCAACCACATCACCATTAACGTCAATGATGAAATATTGCAATTATTTAATCGTGTAACTTATGTGATGTCTTGTTCTTAATTTAAAATCAAAGAATTCCTCACATTTGATTTACTGTTCCCATACACCCAGGGGGTGAGGCTCTTCACTGGACAGATACACCATGCCCATCTGTCTCTAGCGATTCCTGGCAGTTGTCTGGCACTGCCAGCACTGTCAGAGAAAATCAATAACATCTCCGTGACAACGCTTCTCTTTCCCCTCTTCTTCTCCATCTCTCTTCTGTCCGACTTGATTTTCCTCACATCTTCGAAAATCACTCGAACACCTCCGCAAGGACAGAAAACACCATGTCGAACGCAGACAACAACGGGGTTCACCGTGAGTATCTCTGTCACTTTATCGTCTTTTTGATTCTGACATCTTTCAAGCCTACACTCTCATCCCTCTGCCCGCCGACGCTCCCTTCGAGCTGAGGGAGGCCACGGAGGGCAAAGGATGGGGAGCTTTCGCTACTCGTCGCATCCAGCAGGGTGAGTTGATCTTGAGCGAAAGGCCCATGTTTGTGATCCGGTCGACCAAGGCCTATCCTGGAAGCCGTCATCTCGACAGAGCATTCCGCGACCTGGACCCTGCCACCAAGGCCTTGGTTGGACTGGCCCGCGAGAACGGCGGCCCTGAGTTCACGTCGGCTTGTCAGTGCTTCATCCAGAACTCCTTTAACGTCAGCGATACGGAACTTGGGTTTTACCTCGTTCAATCCCGCTTCAACCACTCGTGCCAGCCTAACTCTACTGTTCCATTCACTGCATACGCAGACACGGCTTTGGCTCCCGTGAGACGATATGCCCTCGTCGACATTGAAGTCGGTGAGGAAATCACCTTTTGCTACCAAGACGACATTGTCAACAAGGTTAAGGACGAGCGCCACCGCCTGCTGCACTTCGAGTGTCGCTGCAACTGTTGCATGCAGGACTTTGCTGCTTCGAGGAAGAGCGACATGCGTCGAGATCTCATGGCGGCACTTACCTACATGAACCACGGTGTCCTCCCCAACGGTCAAATTGATGATTCCGACGAGCCTCTCGTCGCCAACCGTGCCTTGAAGAAGCAAGCTGAGGACCGAACCATGCCTATCACCACTCAACTCGTCCACCAACTCTGGCATGTCGTCGTCGCAGAGGAAGAGGGGATTGTGGCCGGCATGATTCACGAGCTCGCATCCAACATCCACTATCTGGCTCGCAGCCTGAAGACGAAGAGAAACATCGAGATTGCCGAGCTTGCCTTGGAGCAGGAGACTTTTGCGGACATGTTTCTCACTGCCAGTCGCTTCCTCGGTGAGCCGGATGAGGGTGACGACAAGCTCAATCGGGACGTTGCAGAGATGCGAGCTATTCGGATCGCGCAGTATCTGGAGAACAACTCTTAAAGGTAGGCGTTCCGAAATCCTTATCCATCAAGTGGTAGATCTGACCAATCCCAACAGACATTGCCAACATCTTTCCTGTTTGCGAGATACAACTTCTCGACGATACCTACCCTCTGCAAAGTCTAGACTACGATGTCAAAGATTGTGGAGTTTGGGTTGGACCTGACAACATGAGCAAAATGCAACAGAACATATTTTGAAGGTAAGCATTCTCAAAATGTAGCCATTTCCATTGGGTGGCAGATCTAACCCTTCCCAAACAGACAATTTCGACATCTCGCTTGTTCACGAGATACAATCTCTCAACGACTTTCGAGTCTGTGACTGCGATGTCGAGGACTGTGGAGTTTGGAGTTGGACTTGACAACGTGGACAAAATGCAACGGTGCATACTTTCAAGGTAGGCGTTCTCAAAATGCCATCATTTCCATTTGACTAACCTTGCCAAACAGAAAATTTCGACATCTCACCTGTTCATGGGATACAATCGTTCAAGAACCTTCAAGTCTATGACCACGATGTCGAGGACTATGAAGTTGAACTTGACGTTGGACGACGTGAACTGGGTCCTTTGTCACAGTGCAATATTTTTGAAGGTAAGCAATGTCATCCTATTCATTGGGCGGCAAGCAGATTCTAACCTGGTTAGCTAGACACTTTTCCACATCTTCCCTGCGTTATGGGTTATCATCTTTGCGAGGATACACCCTCCAAGTCTACGACCACAATGTCGAGGACTGGACTTGACGTCGGACGATATGGACTAAGTGCTTGCAACAGTGCAATATTTTTGAAGGTAAGCAATTTCATCATTTCCATTGGGCGGCGAGCAAATCTAACCTGACTAGCTAGAACCTTTCGTTATCTTCCCGGCGTTACGGGTTGCACTCTCTCAACGACTTTCAAGTCTACGACCATGATGTTGAGGACTCGACTTGACGTCGGAGGACATGGACTAGATACTTGCACCAGAACAAGATTTTTGAAGGTAAGCAAATGTGACAATCTCCATTTAGGCGGCAGACAAATCTAACCTGGCTAGCTACCTAGACACCTTTCGACATTTTCCTTCGTTACGGGTTACACTCTTGCAATGATACACCCTCCAAGTCTACGACCACGATGTCGAGGATTACGGAGCTTGGAGTTTCACTTGACAGCATGAGTAACCTGCATCGCTCGGTAATCTGATGGACTAGGTTTCGGTTGTGGAAGCGAGCAAAGGCTCGGAAGGAAGTGGTTTTTTTTTTTTTTTTGCGCCTGGGGTATGGCTGTGGCTGGAATAACTTGTATGAATGTATAGATAGGACTGGAAACTTTACTAGTCTTAGACAACTGTGCTGGACGTGACGCTATTGTTGAGTGAAGGATGTGATACCTGGCCCAAGGCCATGACGATCACTTTGATGGATCGGCCGAAGACACAGACAGGCAAGCATGCTTCATCAGCGTGGACGATAGCCTCTGTTGGAGTCGTCATTGATGATCAGTAACGATGCTTCATCAACGCTCACGACCCAAGAAATGTGACCGTGCTTCCTACTCTATCACATCGCATTACAATGTCCATCAGTTGCGACCATGTGGAGCAACAGGCACAAACGAGACACCCCAGTCGGCACTTGAAGAACCATGTAATCGACAACCTGGATCTATATGAGATGTCACATCGAAGCAGCAGTATGGCATCAGCCTAGCAGGGTTCACGGGGAATGACAAGCCAGGGGGGGTATGCTTTCAAGCGAATGTGTATATAGTGACTAGTAGCAGCTTTGAAACGTATGTATTGGGTAGGATATCATTTACTATAGAATCGCTCGACAATGGACCAACCAACCGACATGGAAAAGAAGATGAAAACGTATAAACCACTCACTCACTCACTAGTCACGAACTTCCTCCGCGCCCGGAGCCATTCCGCCAAACGTGATGGACGTCCCGAGAGAACTGGGCCGTCAAGTCTCGGATCTTGCTGTTGATGTTGTCAGATGGATGCTGCCAAGGGCAGAGAGGGGAACTGTCGCATTTTGACCGTCATCAGTCACATACCTAAGCTTGGAGAGATCCACATCCATCGACACCACCGTTGACAGATCCGACAGATGATTCTGTGCCCTAGCCTGCTCATGGGCATCCAGAACAGCCTGGTGGATCTGCCTGCTCTCGACCAGAGCGTCGGTAAGCTGAGCCCAAGCCTGGGCAGCCTGGATAAGGTACTCCCCAATGTCGTTGACGAGGGTCTTTGCTTGCTCGGTGGAGGCGGGCTCCTTGGCCGCCGCCATGGTACCGGAGGCGATGTCCAGGTGCTTGACCAGGACCAGTAGGCTCTCGGCAGACTGGGCGTCGTACTCGGGCTGCTCGAAGCGGTTTCTGTGGGCGGGCATGGGGGGAAGATATGGGCTCTGTTTTGGTAAATTAGATATGCTGACTACCAGGAAATTTCTCACAACTCACTGGAAAAAGTGAAACGGAGGGAAGAAGAAGAAAGTAAGTGGTATTTTCAAGGGGGGGGGTTTCGTTGACGTGTGTGTGTGTCGTGGGGGGGTTCGGCAGTCGGGGATATCAGCACTTGATATTCCGATTTGCAGGGAAAAGAAAAATGTCGGGTATAATATAAAGGAACAGAAAAGAGAAAAGCTGATCGAGGGGAATGCAAATGTTTAATGCCCCGCGGGAGGCGATTACTTAGATACGACTCTCTCTCTCTCTTGTTCCCCCAGCCGAGTCGGCGGTGGAGACCAGGGGGGGAGGAGGGGAGAGAGACGAGACTTTACAGTGGAAAGCTGAGAGCTGAGAGAAAAGAGACAACAAGGCCAAGGTACAAAGTTAGCGCCGCCTTTCTTCGGGA
>NHTE02000021.1:103786-205299 GCA_002168265.2 Fusarium euwallaceae
AAAAAAAAAAAAAAAAAAAAAAAAGGCCAGGGACCCACGGCACACGGTATAGAGAGAGAGAGAGCTGGGCTGGGCTGGGCTGGGCTGTGTGCGAGATGACATCAGTGGTTTATAATTGTCATATCGCTTTCTTGTCACATTCCTGATCCCGAGAATCCGGGCTTTCGGCCCCTCTTTCCCCGCGATGGCTGACTCTATTTAGACCCTTTTTTTACTTATCTCGTGTCAAGTTGAAGCGAGTGCCGTAGTAGCCGCATCACCAAAAGTGACAGTCACTTTGGGCATCAACAGTATGATTGGAGTTGATTGCTGCCATGTCAGCATACATACCCGCGCCAACCGTGAATAAACTCGCAGTCAAAAGGTCTGAGAGCCGAACGAGTTAGAACCTCTCCCTAGGTCACTTGCAACAAAAGAATCGCTTGGCAAAAGTGGGTTGGGCTGGCGTGTGTGAGGATGGTGGTTGGGGGTACAAGTAACTAACAGAGAGAGGGAGACAATTATTATTCCCCCTCAGAGGAGATATCAACGCTAATCGCGGCGGCGTGGTGGGAAACACACATACAAGAGCGGTAATACCGCACAGTTTCACTGTCAAACACCCTCCTCACCTGGCAAAAACATGGAAAAAGTTGACTCTGCTCCCCTCTGTCGCCTCTTATCTCTTTTCTCCGTCCCGGCGTTGCCCGAAACTAACTGCTCAGTCTGATCAATCCTTTTTTAAGCAGGGGTGTGTTGTTGGTGGCCTCCTCCTCCCTCTTCCCCACAAGAGAGGAGCGAAAAACACCGGGAATCGAACCGGGAACCGTTACACAGCGGTGAACAAAAAAAGAAGGCGACAAGAGGGATCCTAAAGCGGAGCCGCTTGGTTTCCCCCCCCTCACTAAACTCCCCTCCCCTCATTTCAATCTCAGGGATTCAGGGTCGAGTGAGCGTGGCAAGAAAGAAACCAAGTGAGAAGCCGTTGACGGCGCTAATGCACCCGGAACAATGGATCGGTAACCCACGCAGAATCCGCCGAATGGTTGCATCTCGGGTCCTCCACTTGAGTTGGTCATGATGGGAGAGATAGAGAGAGAGAGAGAGATGGTATCAACGTGATATCTGATAGTAGAGCGTGGGAGAGAGGAGAACGACTCAGATGAAGTGTCTTATCTTGACCAGATCTCGATCAAACTGAATCTCAATTACAACCCATGACCCTGACCTGCTGAACAATCAAGAGAACATTGAAAAACCCACATAGTGCAAACTCTACAGTGCTTGCTTTTCCATCCCTGCCCACCTACACGCAAACTGCAACCCAGGCACCCAATTATTTCTTGCATGTCTCTGAGAGCATGTGAGCCGCTAATTCCCACTGATCCACGCACAAACTGAACACAGACACGGGAAAGAGAAATCTCTCTCTACGGAGTGGTGGCGCGGCAAATTTAGGGCCGTCTCAGTGCCACGGGGGCGTCAAGGGGGGGAAAAAAAGAAATGAGAGGGCTCTCTCCACACCGGTCTGGAGAAAGAAAGCGTAAGCTGCAACAAACGGGCGGGAACAAGCGGGCAAGTTTACTTTCTCCTCGCATTTTGTTTTGCAGCTGCTGTTACATACTGCAGATCGTCTGTCGATGAGGTGGTTTCTTCCCGCTGTGGATGAGATGACGACGTGTTTTGCAAGCCACCATATGCTGATTTAAAAACACGGGATGGAGGTTGTGTGGCTTTTTATGCAAGTCAAACAGACCAATACTTACAAAGCAAGGGAACCCCCTTCTCGCGGGGGAGCCGGCTGGGCATTTGTTAGCTCCAATACACTTTCTTCTGCGTCTTCTTTAGCTTGCAGCTTTTGAGGCCGATGCTATTCCCGCAGGCGGTTGCATACACCCTATATAGTTTTTGCATATTTTGATCACACTTGCACGAGAGTGGGCATAATAGCCACGGGATAAATGTCATCTTGAAACCGTCAGCAGTTTCATGCAGGCTCCCCCGCTTACATTCTCGTGGTGCTGTGGTCGTTCCCGGTTTTTCTAGACCCATCATATCCACCAGCAAAGAGGTCTGAGCGATATGCAGAGAGTTGTTAGCAACCGGGGAAACGGAAGGAATAGTCAATGCGGCGCTAATGAGTCCATGGATCTGTCTTGTTGTCGGCTTTGATATAAATCTGTCACGTGTTGAACCTGTCTACGAACAATTATGTAGGTCACGTATTGGCATTTAAGCTTGAAGTGATAGATCGGTAATACAATACACCCAAGTCAAACACACCAGTTGATACATCCTGAGTCGCCCAATGAACAATCAGAATCAGATAGACAACTCTCAACCCCTTAAGTGAGGTATCGGAATCCACTGCCTACAACACCACGACCAGCAGCCTCCTCCTCCCTCTCCTTCTCCTCCAGTCTCTTGTTCTCCCGCTTGAGATAAAAGTGGAGAACAGTAGCAGCAATAATTGCAACAACTGCCATGGCACCGTTGACACTGAAAGCCAAGACGAATCGAGGGCCAGCATTGTTTGGGTAGAGATACGAGCCGTAGATGCTGCAGATGGTGGCCATGGCGTTGTTGAAGGCCACAGCCGCAGCTCTCTTGGACACAGGACGGAAGATGGTGTTTGCCGTCCAAACCATGGCCATATTGAAACCCGTGTAAATACCCGGAAGCATAATCATAGCTCCAAAGTATCGAGGTCCGATTCCAGAAGTAGCAGCAGAGATGATGAAACCCGCCAACGCGCTAGAGATGGGAATAACCGTATGCCAATACCTCTCTCTCGTCCGATCCGCATTCCAAGACACAAGGGCGCAGACGATACAGGCAAACAGATATGGTGGAGCCGTGAGAAGCAGGGTTGTGTTGCGATCCTTGCCCATGCTCTTGACCACGGTGGGGAAGAAGCTGTTGATAGCGATAGCGCTGGCCGCTCCGTAGACGACCACGACGAGGATCCAGTTCTTGGGGTCTTTGATAAGAAGCTTGAAGCCTTCAAAGAGTGGCTGCTTGGATCCTTCAGTCCAATCTTCTTCTCCTGCTGCATCCTTCTCCATTCGCCACATTGCAAGAGCTCGTTCTTGCTCTGTAAGCCATTTTGTATTCGCAGGGAAATCCGGGAGGATGAAGAATGCAAAGATGGAGATGACGACAGTTGCAGAGCCCTCAATGATGAAAACCCAACGCCAGGCGAGAAGTCCATGGGCGCCATCGAGGTTATCCATTATAGCAGCGGCGATCAGACCCGAGAAGGCTCCCGAGATCAAGGATCCACAGTAAAAGATGCCGGTCCGGACACCAAGCTCGCTTCGGACGTACCAGGCGCTCAGAGTGGCTAGGGCGCCGGGGTAGAAGGCTGCTTCGACAAAACCGAGGAGGAATCGAGTGACGAGGAGGCCGGCAAAGTTTTGAGCTGCTCCGCTGCAAGCACAGAGGATTCCCTATAATTGATGTTAGTTGAAGTTTGAATAGTTGGGTTTTGGGGAGTTTCTTACCCAGACAACCATGCATCCTGTCAAGTACATGGCAGGTTTTCCAATTTTGTTGAGAAGCATGTTGGAAGGCACTTGCATGAGGATATAACCAACAAAGAGAATGGAAACACAGGTCTGTAGCCAGTCAGATATAGTTTGCATCAATACAAAGAAGACGTACCTGAAATTCGTTCGGTCCCAAATTCAAGTCTTCTTCCAATCCACCAAGTCTGGCTGCTCCAATGGCGTTTCTAAATCTATTGTTGGTGGAGAACGTCAACGTCTGGTTTGTGGGACATACCTATCAAGATAATTCATTATGTAAATGAGAATCATAGTCGGGAGCAACCTGAGGTCAACTTTTCGAAGAAGCTTCTTTTCAAGGGTCTTGAATTCCTCCTCAGAGAGGCTTCTGAGAATCTCGGGCATCTGGCTGTTCTCCTCGACAAACGAAACCACCTTGCCAAGGCCATGGTCCTCATCAGAAGGCACCTTCGTCTTTACGTCCGAACCCATGATTGAATATTGAAGTATCAGATGAATTTGAATCAAGATCAAGTTGGCACGAAACTCTGTGCTTCAACAATATCGAACAACTGATGATGCCCCCCTTATATACAACCTTCAACACCACACCAGCAAGATAAAATCCAAGCTATCAGATAGTCATGCCCTTGCCAGATAAAGAGCAAGCCAAGATACCACACAACCGAGTCGAGTTAAGCGTGCACGATCTCTTTCGCGGGGAAACCCTAGATGACAGGCAGTACAAGCCAGGATGGGATTGCGGGGAAACCATGATAACGAGGTAGAGTCAGTCATGATGATGACGGTCTCGTCGGCCGCTAGAGATATCTAGCCGAAGTCTGTTGAAGCGAAGGAAACACTATCATGAGTCGTGGGACCGCTATTACACTAGGTAGGGAAACTGAAGCTTCTCGCGAGGCTTGGCTCGAGCTACTACAGGTAGCCTCTGGACAACCGAAGGGGGGTTCATCCCTGCAACTTTTTCTTTGCGACCCGGCCGCTAATGCGCGTCAGGCCGAACGACAAGCCCTAGCGTGGAATCGGCCGCTAATGCAAGTTGAGCCGGTTGATCAGCGAGACCGACACTAGAGCGCATCTGGGGGGTGGTGTCCGACTGATTTTCGAGGGCTTGCCTTTGACTTTCGGCCGCTTGCGCTAGCTGAGCCGAAAGAGAGACCCCCTTCCAAGATTCCACCCGCCTCTTCCGCGGATATGCCACGCGGTGTTTTTGACATGCCTTGCCTTGGCTTTGGAAAACCGGTGAAAGGGGTGGCGAGGTGATTGGGTGCTTGACGCGCTATCTAGTCATGTGTCTGAGCGGTTATCTTGCTTTTGGGGAATTTACAATCTGTTTGCGGGGGAGGAAACACCATGACCGGTGAAGGGAAGCGATGCGGCAAACAACAGAGAGAGAGAAGAGGAATTACTGCATCGGCTGAAGAGTTGTCACAGCCGATCACATTGCTTAAAGAGTTACCGGTTGACGAATATAAATAAACTACTAGAGTTCAATAGACTAAAACCATCGAGCAACACCATCCTCACCTATCATCACCATCATACTCCTTCTCAGTTCGCAAACCATGAGCAAACCATCAGTCCTCATCATCGGCGGAGGTGTCTTTGGAACCTCGACAGCCTACCACCTTGCCGAGAGAGGCTTTGACCAGGTCACAGTGGTCGACCGCTTCGAACCACCGTCAAGAGACTCTGCCGCGACGGACCTGAACAAGGTCATCCGCGCCGACTACCCCAACCCTCTGTACGCCAAGCTTGGCCTTGAGACCCAGGGCGTCTGGAAGGACCCCGGGTCCCTCTTCAAGGGTCTCTACAAGGAGACGGGATGGGTCATGGGCGGACATGAGGCTACCAACGGGTGGCTCGAGAACGCCAAAGACCTCGCGCGGAGGACTAACCGTCCTGGCGTTGAGTACTTGTCTGCTGAGCAGATGAGACAGAAGTGGCCTGCTTTGAGCGGAGAGTTTCCTGGATGGACCAACTTGTATAGTCCTCAAGCTGGATGGGTAAGATTATCTCTCAGAGCCAAAGAACAGTATACTGATCATCTTTTGTCACCAGGTCCCCTCGGGTCAAGCCCTCCTCCGAATGGCGCAAGCTGCCCAGGCGAAGGGTGCCAGGTACATCACAGGGGACGCAGGCCACATCAAGAAGTTGCTGTACGACCGGGACGGGACATGCAGGGGTGCCGTGGCAGCCAATGGTCAGCTCCATCAAGCCGACATGGTTGTCGTGGCAGCTGGAGCAAGTCTGCCCGCCCTGGTCGACGGCGCAAGTGAGGACGTGGTGGCGCAGACTTCGGCAATCTGTGTCATTCAGCTTGAGCCTCACGAGATTGAGAAGTACAAGGACATTCCGATTATTGATGATTTTGAGCAGGGTGAGTTTGGGTTGTGTCTGGCTTTGCTGGGTTGACTGCTGACGAGATAGGCATCATCTTTCCTCCCGATGAGAACGGTCTTATCAAGCTCTGCAGTGTTAGGCTTGTGACCAACTACAAGAACCATGATAAACCTGGTGCATCTATCCTGCACTCTGTCGGTGACTATCCGGACGATGGATGCCCCAAGGAGCTGGAGGATGAGATCAGACAGTTTGTGCGCGAGATGATTCCCGAGCTGGCCGATCGACCATTCGTCACGACACGACTCTGCTGGTAAGCATCTCTTATCCTATCATCTCCTCCCCAACTAACAATCCCCAGGGACGGCATGGCCAAAGACCTCAACTTCCGAATCTGCCCCTACCCCTCAACCAAGAACCTCTACATCGCCACCGCAGGCTCAAACCACGGCTTCAAGTTCCTCCCCGTCATCGGCAAGTACGTGGCCGACATGCTAGAGGGGAAGCTGGCAAAGGAGTGGACCGACCTCTGGAGCTGGCGCTTCGGCAAGGTCCCCGCCAACTTCCAGGATCCTCACCCTTTCCCCCTCCGAGACCTTTCCGAGTTGACGGGCTGGAAGGGGAGGAACGCCCCTGGCGCGGGAAAGCTTCCCTGGACGTGGAGCCGGAGTCGTTTGTAAGCGTAAAAATGGAAGAGTCTGTCTAGATACACACCCCCTAGTTGTGTAGAGAGAGTAGTATATGTACCTACTGTAGATGATGAAATGCCAGGCAGGAAATGCAACCCCCCGAGAAATGCAGGGATCAGTCACATGACCTAGCTCGAGATAGATCCACCTAGAATGACCCAATAAGCTACAAATCCGCTCCAACGGATCTTCGTGCCCACGCTATCGTGCGTCTTTCTCCAGTCGTTAGCGTTGTTGTCTCCCTCTAGAGGCTCTGTTTTCTCCCCGAGACACGACTCGTGGCAGTGTCGCCTTCTACTCCACATGCTTCCTTCAGTGTAAAGTGAGGTACCTACTCCAAAGTCGGGTCTCGATAAAATCCCGTAACTAAAGGAGAAAGTTGCGAAAAAGAAGAAGCCTTGTCCTACGTCACTAGCTTCTGAGCCTATTTCCAAACCAAACAAACCCCTGCCTCTTTTCTCGCCAACGGCGTCTCCGCACGATTCTCTTTTACAATCCTCATTCTCCCCTCAAAAGATTTGCGGTGAAGCTTTTCAGGACCTTGTCTGAGTGAGAGAAAAAAAACAACAACAAACAAACACACCCATGCCTTGCACTCGTTGACCGGGTTATTCCACCAGCGCTTAGGTTGCAATAACATGGGGGGGTCGCAATGGGCAAGTTCAAGGGCCGCAATGCTGTGGCCTGCACGGCATGCCACGCCCAAAAGCTAAAGTGCAGCGGAGGTTTGTGTTTCTGTTCATGATAGCTCACTTTTCCGACCAAGCTCGCTGAACCTCTCTCTCCACAGGAACTCCTTGCAACCGCTGCACCCTACGCAACCGAGAATGCATCTACCCAAAGAAAGAAAAGTTCATCGCTGTACCGGAGAGCTACCTTCGCGAGATTGAAGGCGAGGCAAGTCTCAACCGTCAGTCCAGCGCCAGCGCCGCCGAGTTCTCCTCCTCTGCCGATACCCAGTCCAGCTTCTTCACCTCCGACCGAAATGAGACGACCGACTATTCACCTGTCAGCGACAACCGGGCTGCGAGGAGTCATCTTAGAGAAGACTGCAGCGCCGAGCGCTTCATTCAGAAGCTCAAGGATCTCTCCTCTTCGTTGCATCCCTTTGTTCAGTCTGACATGTGCCAACCGCTGGGGACTGGCAATGAGAGCGGTTACACCTATCTGCGTCTGAAATCCGATTTTCACCGTGAGTGGGATGGAACCTTGAGTCTCTCTTGTTTGCTGGATATCTTGCTCATCACTGTGCATACCAGAACCCGAGGTTTCAGTCAAACTACCACCCAAACCCTATGCTCTACGACTCCTCGACATATTCGAAGATATCTTCTGCGACTATCACTGGTTTCTCCGTAGAGACTTCCGAGAGCGGTTGTCTCTGACCTACTCTCACCCTATCAGTCAGTCTGGCGACAGGAACTGGTTCTGCCGAGTATCTGTCGTTCTAGCTCTAGCTCAGACGTTTGTATACAGCGAAGCTTCCAATCCGTCCGAAGCGGAGCGGCCAAGGTCTGGTTCAGGTTCTCAAGGGGAAAGCTCTCGGACCTTGACGCTTCTACCTCCCGGATCAGATCTATTCGAGCAAGCAGTGCTCCTATTCAAGATATCCTCCGAGGAACCAATTCTGGAGGACATTGAAGCTTTGAATCTCATGGTGCGTCATATATGATGGCTAAAAGGGGCAGGAGAAGATGGACTAACTCTTCGGGAATAGGCGTTCTATTGTTACTCCCTAAACCGACGGAAAACGGCCTTTCTCTACGCCAGCCAGAGCATCACATTGGCTAAGCTACTACATCTCGACAAGGCACAGCCATACCAGTCAAAAGATGCGGCAAACCAGTCTAGCAATCATCAACGAGTTGCGAGCGAACATATGCGAAGACTCTGGTGGACTTCATACTGCATGGACAGAATGGTGGCCACAGAACTCGGCTTGACCCCCACACAGTGGACGATCCCACAAGCAGTCTCCCTTCCTTCATCTGCCGGCTTGATGTCTGAAGACATGGATCAGTTCTTTGATCCTGCCATTCTAGCCGCTCAGATCCAACTCTGCGAGATCAAGCGCAGAGTATGGGATACGGTGACAGGTCTGCTACGAACCCCTGACTATCACTCCATCCTCAACGCTATACAACCTTGCCTGGATCTCTTGCAGAATTGGAAGGAGACTTTACCTGGTCACATGGGTCTTCGGTTTGATACATGCCAGACCATGTTCAACCTGCCCTGCGCCAGAGGCATCGCATCTCTATATCTGCGATATCATCAGGTACGTTTGCTCGTCAACGTTTATCACGTTTACGTGCAAATACTCACAGGCACCAGTGCTTTACCGTCTTGCTGCGTCCTTTCTTTCTTCAGGAGCTATCCGGTATCATGCAGGAACGTTTGGGCAAGCCAACTCAGAGCATGACGACGGCTTGCGATCAGATACAAGCCATCAAGATACAGGGCCTTGAAGCAGCCAGAAACAACTGCATCATTCTTCTTGATCTTTCGACTAACAGCAAGATTGGTCAGAATGCCCTTCCATTCTCTCAACTCAAGCTAACTCGATAAACAGCAAAGTACGGTTATTGGGATTCTATCCATACGTTTTCGGCCCTAGCCATCCTCTCGCTCTCCAACATCCCATCGATCGATCCTCGAGGACCAAAGTCCGAATCCGATGCAAGACTATACACCGACTCACGAGCGATACTCGAAGACATGGCACGAAGTGGTAATCCTTCTGCCAAGGACCACGAGTCTCTGTTGACAGACGTCGAGGCCATGGTCAAAGAGGTTTCATCTCAGGCAGACCAGCCAATGATGGATCCTGATGCCACTATTACAGATCCATGGGAGCTACAGCCTAGTTTCGGTGATGTCGGGTTCTATGAGCTGATATCCGATCAGTTGTGGTGGGACATTGATTGGAGCAACCTCTCCAATACGTACGCTGAGGGTCTGGGTCCAGGTTTTCCTGGCTAAGGTACCTTCAAGCGTCAATGGTATAATTCTTTGTACATAGTCTATACGTTTACGAGTAGTATCATGATCATGCGGTAGGATTTTTGCTTTGACAGCGTAGCATTAGTTAAGATAGTCGGAAGGGACACAACTGTATTCGGATCATCAAGGCTTTTATCTCCATTTTCTTTCACCCAATATGTCTATAATAAATGGTTCTAGTGCACCTATTGTCCCTTACTACAAGAATTTATTTCTCCATGGTCCCGGGTAAGCTGGCGGCTTCTTCTACCAGGCTGTTGCACGGCACCTTTAAAACCACCTCAGCAAGGCAATACCGCCTCCCAGCAAGATTTAGGGTTTAACAAGGTATAAAGTCCAAAAGCTGGGTGCCTAACAAAATTTATCTATACATATGTCTCAAAAAATGTGCGACGCGTCTTACTCCACGTCCTATCGCCCAATGTCCGACGAGCCGAACGTGCGTGCAAATGGCGATTGATAGGAATCTCATTGTGCTATATCAAGCTGGTAGCGACCAGCACCTGATTCCTTATCCCTCCTTCCCTCGCCAGCACATTGTCTTCTTCTCTCTGACCAACTTCCCTCGGGATCTCTCCCGACCGACCAAGCCCCTATTTCCGATCTCATCTCAGACAACATGTCTCAGATACCCCTTGTCCAAGATATCCCCCTGTCCAACCAGCAAAAGCAAAAAATAGAGCTTGCTCGGCTATTAACGGGTGCACGTATGTACTCCGTACATAAATACAAATCGCTGGCCCACAGTGACTTGCATTGGTCTTGACGGTGAATATGCACGAGAACAGACCCTGGGGACCCGGTGAGCTAGACTCAATGCACATGCACAGGGTATGAGGCAAATCAGAATGCCTGTTCATTTAAGCTGGTAGGACCCTTGTCAATAGGCATGGAATGAATTCCCTACGTATCGGATGTGATATACCGGTCATGGTGAGGATCTAGACTGGGCGATATTCCGGTTAACCTAGTGGGTATGACCGGCCCGGACGTCTCAGTATAGTTTTTCACACCGATACCACTATATTGCTTGCATATACTTCAAAGTGGAGATTACTGCACAATGTTCTACTACCTATTTTGGGTACCTAACTTAGTTGATGCACATGTGATGAAGTGTGATGAAGAGAATGAGCGCCAACGACGCAAATAGCTGAACGCGTAATAGAACACACATAGGGGAAACTGCCTTTTATTCGAATTTGTTCATTTGTCTTCACTACTGCTCAACGTCTCCAATCACAAGCCGAAAATCCAAGTCGAAACACCCCCCCCCCTTCGACCTACTAGCGCTCATATATAACCTCAATGTAGTCAGCATACTCCCAAAACTCATCGCCATCAGTGTTTGTAACCTGCAGCACTCCAATCATGCTGTCCTCTTGGTTGATGGCTTGCGCGCCAATTCTGCGCTTCCTGTTGCACTTGGTGCAGTGCGTTACGCCCATGTCGTTGATTTTCTGGCAGTGCTGGCATCGCCACTTGGTGTGGTCGTCGCGGACGATGTTGGTTAGTGTGGGAGGCATTTTGTATAGCAAAGAAGGTGTTCCTTTTGTAGGCTTTGTAGTTTTTGCTGTTTGTTAGTTGGCTTTGTCTTGATGGAGAGGCAGCGGACTTCTCGGTGAGGACTGTGGGCTTTATATGTTAGAAATTTGAGAGAACAATGAATCCTTTGACTCTATTCACTTCGACTCCATCTATTGTGCTAAACATCACTATCTATCCAGGCTCACGTATCTGATCCAGCTCATGGCGTGACATCTCAACATCACCGACGAAACCATCCCCAACACCCTATCACTCCTCAACGACAACCGTGATGATATCAAAATACTCCCAAAACTCATCACCAACAGTGTTGACTATCCTCAGTTTCCCAATCACAATCCCTGCGTCGTTGAGAGCCTTGGTTCCGAGTCTTCGGCTCCGTTTGCAATGCCGACAGTGAGTGGTTGACATGCGATTTCGGCGCTTGCACTTCTTGCAGCGCCACTGGCTGTGATCCGACTGTATAAAGTTTGTGACTTGAACCATACTTTTAGACGTTGTGCGATGGTTTCGGGTGATTTCTTCTCGTGAGCGTTGCCTTGTCGTGTCGTCGTTGCGAACTCGTCAGATAATCAGGAGCCGAGACAAAGAGGGCAAAAAAACAAGTTGAACAGGTGCTACATATAATGGCCCAAAGGATGCACAAAGTCATGATTCTTTGAGGGGTCTTTTTCTTTGGTCATGTTCAAGTGTAACTTTCTGAAGGGCTGAAATGAACGCACGCCTGTGCCACGACATGCCTTGTTTCATGCATTTTACCTGCGTTGTAAATTCCATCTCTATTGGCCAAATCACAAAAACCAGTTCATCACCTCTACCGTCATATAATTGGTCCTTACGTCAGATCATCGATGCGCCTCTTTATTAAAACTATTTCTCTGAATAACTTTGGACGCCTTGTCTGAAAGGCTCCCACAGGAGGGTATTTTCAGAACAGCGTCTGGGTTAACTGCCAGTCACAGGTTGACCAACTCACACATCGACTATAACCAGGTTCAGTCGAGCAGAATATCTCTTCATCCAATACTCACTTGCTAACAGTCATATTAAAGGTTAAGTCAGTTGAAATATGTGTATTCATCCGCAGTGATTATCTGCGCTACTAATCAGATCCTCTGCCATCACGCTCTTCCTGTCTCGGCTCAGGCTCTTCATCATAAGAGGAACCGGAAAGATGAAAGTTCCCTTTGAGCTTATGATTCCGGGCCTGGTACTCCTTCGAGTACCGCCAGTAATAATCGCTCCCAATCTGGACCGTTGCAATCACCTTGCCATCCTTATCCAGGGCCTCTGTACCGGCGCCAAACCCAGCGCCGCAGCGTTCGCAGTTGATGACCGAGGTTGGGTTGATGTTGCGGCAAAGGTAGCTGGCGTCATCAGCCTCGGTTCGGCGATTCTTGTCGTCGAGCGTCTTGGATCCTATCTTGATGTCTTTGAGAGCCCAGGAGCAGGACCAGCCAGCGATAACGTAGCCATGGCAATTGGTGATTGTCTCGCCATCGAGAGGCCTATCGGTCACTGTGGCCATGGCTTTTTCGTCACTTTGGGGTGATGTTTCTTGAGACATGGTGAGCTTCTAGTTGCTTGTTGGATGTGGATGATGGTAAAGGAAGCGATAAGAAACAGAGAACGAGTCCCATTCTTATATATTTTCAAAGATCCCGGTATTGTTTGTTTCAAAGTTTGATGATATCTAAGTTGTAAGTATTCCAGTTGCGAACATGTCATTCTCTCTTTGTTCAGACAGCATTGGTCATGCAATGATCTTCTGGCTCAGTTATCCCATCTCGGGCCAGGCTTCAACTACGACAAAGAACACATTTGTTGGCCATGGAACAAGAGTCATTGCATTCAAGCCTTCGCTCAAGGTATACTATCACATGTACCACCATAATGCTAACATTGGGCATAAATCAATGAAGAGACGGAGGGCCTAGGGTACAATCGAACTGGATTGAACATATGAAATGATGTAGTATCAAGCCCACTTCGGACTTGCCATGGATATCTAAACTGGTTTTTGCACATAGAAGAATTCTGAAAGAAATTACCCATTATCCAGCAAGGGTTCTGTCAACCCGGACAGCCTCAAAACTCCATCCCTCCAACATCGCTCTCAACGCAGTAGTCGCTTGTTCACCAAACTCTACCAAAACTCTAAAGACCAAGAAGCAACAAAGTCGTCAACGCCGCAACACCAACACTAATACCAGTCTTAACCCCTGAAGAAAGACCCCCATCGTTTGTAGGCGCCGGAGTACTCTCAGTAGTCTCTGCACCTCCATTCGTCGCCGCCGGTGTCGCGATAGTGACGGTCACAGTCTGCGTAGGCGCTGCTGTCGACGTGGAAGTTTCGTTGTTTTGGATAAAGAACAAGTCGCTGAGGATGGAGGTTCTGTTTGCGGGATCCGTCTCGTTTCTGAAAATGATGGCAAATTTGCCGCTTTTCAAGTCTAGATCCTTAGGAATTGTCCAGTTGCGTTCAATCAAGGTCCAGTACTCTTCGCAATGATCGTTCCACAGCGTCCAATCGTCCGATGGATAATTGAATGTCACGTTGGCTAAATCTTGGTCAGAAATCTCACACAGTTAACAGAGAAGGACCTTTGACTCACAAAAGATTGGGTATCTCCATGCTTCTGGGAAGCTCATGTTGGTAAAGTCTCTAAGTTCGGCGCTCCACTTCTGCGTGAGCTTCCCAGTAATGTTGAAATCACTCTGCCACATGAGACCAATCTCTTCTCCCGTATAAACAGTGGCTCCTTGACTAGGCCATCGAACATCGTGTGTGATTGGATGGCCCACACATTGCTCATCAGTCCATATCTCATCGTCTGAAGAGGTTGCTCCTCGTCGCGCGAGATGAGCGGCAGCATGAACAAGAGAACTGTACACCATTGTGAAAGAGAATGTGAATTATTGGTAGAGATGAAGAAAACTGTGAGAAAATTCTAGATGCGGGAGAAACGGGTTAAATAACTGGTTAAATGCATCTTGAAACATCTGGAGATTAGACCAAATCCTTCGGGCGTTTTTGGTGGTGGTGTTGGTTGACCCCGGTCCATCAAGTAGGTTCGTATAGCCACCCACAGACCAGATTCTGCAGCTGAAGAGTCCGTCGCAAGATTTTTAGATTGGGCTTGTTTCAAGAGATTGGTACCTGCGCACAATTTCCTTTGAAATGAGTGGTGTAAACACATTGCTCAAATTGTACTTCCTCGTGTGGAAGCTTCTCTCGTTTAGTCTTACCGGGGTTTACATGGAAGCCCCAGATTGACAAGGCCGTCGGCTACAAAAGTCAAGATTTCCCATTCAGCCCCAGACAAAATTGCTCAAGACACAAGGATTCTGTCATTGCTAGACGACGTCTCTTTGACACATCCTTGGGTGTCGATCCTCCGCAGTGCAATCCTGATCCGGTACATGATGCGAAAAGTAGATGCTGACAAGCGTACCAGTATCTCGGTGGTTTCCTTTCTTGTCAAATCCAAATTAATCCACCCACATGAAACAACTTGTTCCCTGATGTCCTTCTTCTGCAGAACCTACTCTCCATCAAGAACATGTGTCTCGAAGCAGAAACTCTGCAAGAAAGATCCCCTCGATTAGTTTCTATTCAGTTTAACCAAGTATTAATGAACACGCCCTATCCACCTCCTAAACATCACCGTGTAACCGGCTGTGAGAACCGTTTTCGAGATACAGTCCAAGCAAGATTTGATAGCAGAGGAACGATAAGGCTCAGCACAAGCATAAGAAAAAATACCAGAGTCAGATAAAATGACACACCGATACTTGCTTCGTATGACCTTACAAAGGTGCCCCAGACAGCCCAAGAAAACACGAGGGCACCGATGATCACCAGCGCCGCATAAACCGCCACAAATAGTCGCGTATAAAATATCGTAGTCTGCCTGTGGCTGTTTAAGCACAAGTCGTACAAACCAACATGACCTTCCAGAACATTGGTTGGGCAAAGCCTGGAATCAGAAAGGTCCTGCAGCGTGTGAGACCTGGCTCCCGTATCTTGCAATTCAATAGATCGTCTATTCTCTAGATTATGGCTTGCCCATTCTTTTTCTAATATCAGTTGAATGCCATTTAAACCAACATTGCTAGATCACTCACCTTGGTAAAACTCCAGGGCAGAAACAACGGGAAGCCCAAGAAGAACCAGCGGCAGAACCTGGCCAAACCCCCACGAAAGACTAATGGGTGATTCGCCAGGTTCCAAGCTCCAGATAATAAAGAAGACCATCTGGCATAGCGAAAAGACGGTATAGAAAAGAAGCCAGATGAGTTCGGTAAAAAATGACTGGCGGAACTCGGAGCTCACGATACGAAAGACTTGCCCATGCAGGATAATCCCTGAGTATGTAGGAAGCTTTAAAGATTTCCCCTCGTTGTAGGAGATCGCTTCTCGGTTGAGTTTCTCTTGTTGATCAGTCGACGGCCACTGAAAAGCGATGTGAAAAACACCAGCGACCCATCTTTCGGGAGACTGCCGAAAGAGAGGCGAGTAAAGCTCTAATAGCCTCCGTCCATAGCCACAGACAAGAGCCAATATAATCGCAGACGTAGATAGAAAGACTGTTCTGTCATATTTGTCGCCACTCCGGTTAAGGTCCGAGATTAACTCGTCCGCGTGAAGGGCACATCGTAATGTGACGCTTGGATCCATGATTTGAGTCAAGGCCAGTTGCGGTAGCAAACAAATAATTGTCGTGAGCATTATCAAAACCCGTACATCTCGAAGTCGCTTGTGCTTATCAAAATGGTCCCGTAGAATGGTTGTAGCGGATAAGTGGACACTGGAAGAAAGAAGGGCTATGTTGACTGCCAGGCATACCGGGTACGCAGAGACATCGGTATCAAACCCAGGTGCATGATACTGAAGAAGATATATCGTCAATGTAAGGGCCAGGGCAGTAAATAGTTGCTGGTCGGAGAGGGCTTTGAGGAAAGACTCCAAAGCCGCGATGCGCTGTGTTCGTACCCCATCGCTGACTGTTTCTAGCCCAATGATGACCTTGTCGAGTGAGTTATATCGGTCAGGTCGGAGGGCTTGTCTGAAGTATGCGACCACTATTGCCACAATAGTGATGAGTGATGAGGCAGCAAACGTGATTAGTACCTGTATTTGCAAGAGATCTGTCAGCAAGTGCAACTTCTCTATTGTCTCTCGAGAGAGTAAGCCTTACCCCAATCCCTGCGACGTCAGGGTCTACGGAGTTGGGAGGGATACAGGACGACATTGCAGGCAAGACAAAATCAGAAGGAAATGAGACATGGAGACAATGACAGGGGGGAGAAAAATAAAGAAAGAAGAAGAAGAAGGATCAGGCTGGGAATCAGAAGGCTGAATTAATGAGCGCCATGTTTTGTTATTGCATCTTGGGGTGTCAGGCTGCGGCAGATGTTACCATATGACCAATCGCAATAACCAGGTTAATTAACAACTCTCTCAACATCCTGGTCGATCATCAGATAGCAATGGTACATCACATGCTCTCTAGCCCAGCGAGGGAGCAGACATTTGACGTGTCAACTTGGCGAGTTGATAGAAATTCGCAACAAACTTGCAGCATGTTAGGTTAGGGCCAGAATCGAGTTACGAACAACAAATAGATATCGTAAGGTTAAGAAAGTCAAAGTAAAGTGGTAGAGTTGCTAAAGTCCAAACTATGCCTTGATTCTTATCTTAAACTTTGCGATTAATAATAAAGCAAAACAAATGATGATCAAACATCGAAGTATAGCCAACTATACCTATCCTAAAAATCTAGGCATTAGAAGTATATATGCCAAGCATCAGCTCACGAACGCGTCAACAGCATAACTCTACATTATACAAGCGGCGAGAGCAATTTCCATAGCAGCATAAATTATAATTACCCTTTCACAGTAGTCGTGTACTCGAGTCCAACACGGATGACTTGTCCCTGAAATCATCGGGCGCCTGCAGGCAATCCCGTGACGTGCACGCACAAATGACAATTACAAGCAAACAAACCGGCAACTTCCCGCACAACTATCAAACAGTTGTGTGTTTTTTTCTTGTCCCCTTAAGTGCAGTAATTCCAGGCAGAAATCATTTTCTGGAGCCTTCCACGCTCGCTGTTCACGACTATTCACCCTCAGTAAGCTGCTCTTCGCATCGGCCTAGGTGAAGTATAGCCAGCACATAGTCGGCACAGTGTGGTTGACAACTGAACAACTGCATTTCGTCTTGAAACAAGGCGAGGAGGTGTGAACAAGTGCTTCGCTCCCACAAGTATAAATACGCCTTACTCCCCTTTCATCTACCCTTTTTTTCTCCTCGACTCACCTTTGACAACAACACTCACGAAAACACTCACGACGAAACCTCTCACCACAGCACTCGCTCGCACCACAACTCACGATAACACCAACCTCAACCACTTCATCCACCATGTCCTGGCAGAAGGATATCCGTCCCACCCGGGAAAATTCGAACCTCCCCCTCTACGACGACGCCCCGGAGGCGGCCGTAGAGCCCGAACCCCTCAGCCGTCGCGACCAACGACGTCTCCGTCGCCGAACCGCCCGCAACTCTTCCGATGTTGCCCAGAACGCCACTGCCGACGACGGCCTCGAGGACGAAACAAAGGTTCGTAAGCCTACCAAGAAGGGTCGGGGTTCTGCTAACAAGAAGCAGGAAAATGATGGTCAGGATGATGCGAATACCTCGACCAAGACGATTGGTGAGTCAAGCAAGGATCCCTCCGACGCCCCGGTCGCTTCTTCCTCTGACCCCGAAACTAGCAGTCCTCAGAACGAAGACTACAGCGACGAGATGGGCAAGGGGGAGTAAACCCTGAATTGCGCGAGGATGACGATGCTAACTTTTGAGCAGACAATGACCATCCTCCGACCACGCTTGACCAAGGCACAAGCAACAACGAGAACCGGAACCAAGACGTCCAAATCCTCACCGGTCTGAACGCAAGTGTTTACAAGACACCACCGAAAGGACAAGGTGAGTTTACAGCCGATGAAGACGGGGCTGTTCCGATGATAACGTTTTGGGGAGCCACCAAGATGGCTATGCAGAATTTAGATTTCCTTTGTCGTTGTCGAACAATACCAGATACGGACTCCCAGGCATGACTTGGTTGAGATGAGAAGGCTCGAGTTCAACCTCGCCTTTGTCGATTTATGAGAACACCACCCTGGCTCAACTTGGGGACAAAGACTTAGATAGTCAATAAACTTTTCTTTTAGGAATTTTCTGCATTGTACCAAGTGAAGCTCTTTCACTTATCGCTCTCGTGAGGTCACTACATCAGTTTAAATTCTTTGCATGATAGTCAATACTCAATTTATTTACGATTGACCTGGAGTTGAATGCCAGTGCCAGTCGCAACTTGTAACCCTACTCCCCGTTCCACTGGCTATGCCGTACACAAGCCCTCAGTTTCTAATCTGCACGACAACCTTTCCAAAGTGCTTCCTATCCCACTGATACTGATAAGCCTCCTTAACCTGCTCAAACGAAAAGATCTTGGGATCAACAACAGGCTTCATCTCGATCGAGTCAATAGCACGGTTCATCTCCTCAAACTGTACCTTGGATCCAACAAAGATACCACGGACAATGCAAAGATGGTTGAGAGCGGCCATCAACGGGGGTTGCTCGTCAGATGAAGTGAGGAACCCGATGATGGTGATGACACCGCCGAGTTTGATGCCCTTGAGTGACTGTGCAATGCTGGCTGCACCGCCGATTTCGAGGATGTGGTCGAAGCCTAGACCCTTGGGGGTCAGGGCTCGTGCGGCTTCCCCCCAGTTTGGTGTCTCGCGGTAGTTGATGACGTGAGAAGCACCCAGTTTCTTGAGGGCGTCAACCTTGTCGTTTGAAGATGTGGTGGCTACGACAGTGGCGCCAGCAGCGACGGCAAACTGGATGGCCGCGAGACTCACACCACCAGTTCCTTGAGTCAGGACCCAGTCACCAGCCTTGACAGCCTTGGACTGCAGTCCGTAAAGAGCATTCCATGCCGTCAGAGGGGCACAAGTCAAAGTGCTAGCTTCAATAGCGTTCAGGGACTCCGGTGCCTGAACAAGACCGTGCTCACGGAAGACACCGTAGTGACGTAGTGTGCCGTCGACTGCTCCTCCAAGGCCACTTCCTACTCCTTCAGGGGTAATTTCACCACTCTGGTGAAGTTCGTTAAAGAGCGTGCATACTCTATCGCCCTTGGAAACGTTGGTGACCTTGGGACCAACCGCCACGGCAATGCCGGAAGAATCCGAGCCAGGGACAACAGGAAGGTTCATTGCGAAAGGATAGTGACCCTACAACAGTTAACAACTATTTTCTAGCAGGATGTGTTTATTGATCTTACCCTTGGGATTGCAAGGTCTCTATAGTTGAGAGAAACAGCCTCAATCTGAACCAAGACATCATGGTCGCCAAGCTTTGGGAGAGGAACACTCTCCTTCAGCTCCAATCCATCGAAGCTGTTAGAGTTGATTTCGCGGACAGACCAAGCTCTGGTGGAGGTAGGAGTAGCCATTGTGACTTGATAAAATGCAGATTTATTGAGAAGAGTGTTGTGAAGGTTGAGATGGATGTTGTTTGCTTGTTGCTATAGTATTCATTTTTGAGACGACCAGATCGTCTTATTTATACACAAGCCGACCTTTAGAATATAGGACGATCGTGTAAGTCGAATTTGACTTCATGTCTATTTCCAATACACACACTGTTGTTGATGTCGGACGCTACGGACAACCCCTGCTCGCCGCCCTTCATGACGTGAGTCAGGAGCCGTCCCGGCCCCCACTCATCCGGCACCGATGAAAGCTACCTTTGTGGGTGAGTTTATGTGTGCATGTAAAACATGCGCCCTACCAGTTGCGCTTACTCAAGCAATGCTCGGGAAATTTACATAAAACATCCATGGATACCAACACTCGGAGGCCTTTGTAAATTCTCCTTGCGCACCACCACAAAATGACCAAGCATGGAGGTCAGCCGTCTCTAATTAGTCGAATGCAAGGACCCCAATATCCTGGATTTCGTCATTTTAATGCATCCATTGATTCCTAATACCAATAATATCTCCAAAAAAGGCCATCAGCTGCAACAGTCGGACACAGCTATAACATATGATAACATAAAAGCCCAATCCAAAACACAACATCTAGATCCCCGAAGCTCCGTCTGCAGGTATCGGCCGACCCCTGCTAGTTCAGGTTCATCTCTGAAGCTATTCCCAATCCAGGCCTAGCTGAAAGCTTGACAGGTCTTCTCAAAGAGAGACCTCGGCCGACCCTTGTTCAGAATTTAAGTCAAGCACACTAATCAACTCTTCATCCTCCATTCTACGCAATGCATTCCCCAAATCAATTGGCTCCAGGATCCTGCTTCAACTGTAAGCGTCAAAAGCAGCGATGTGATAGGCACCTCCCTCGATGCTCCCGGTGCACCTCGTACGTCTTATTCTCCACCATGGCCTAGCACCTCTGAGCAGGACTGATCATGACACAGAAAGGCGATTGCTTGTGATTATAAAGCAACGACTAGCTCTCAGTCAAGTCCCTTTTCTCCAGGAACGCAGGTAGAAGCTGCCGAGCTGGTGCATCTTCGAGATTCGTGTAGTTTCGACTTGTCCCGGCTTGCCGAACGCTACTTGGTATGGGCAGCTTGCACGAGTGACGACGGTGTGGGCGAAGAATGCAGCCATGCTCAGCCTACACTATCTACACTTATCCAAGACATATTCGGCGCAGGCGGCGTAGACCTGCCTACTACCATTGAGACTTACTTTGCCATTGCGCATAGCTGGCTTCCCATATTAAACAAGGACCAGCTGTATATTGATATAAGCCCCCTTCTCGGATACCCAGGACATCAAAATGATGCCGTTGCACTCTTACTTCTTTGCATCTACATCTTTATCCAACAACCATGCCAGCATCCAAACCACTCAGTCAAGTCCACCTTGTACCGCACTGCCAGACGCCTATTCTTCCTCCTTCAAACATCAGGCCATAACTCGAATATTGTCCTACTCCAATCTGGTCTTTTGCTGGTCGCATACGAACTTGGCCATGGCATAAGCAAAGATGCCTATGGTACTCTTGGTGTGTGCACGAGTCTTGCACAACAGCTCAGTCTAGGTGCCAAGTTGAATAGCTGTGATCAAGACAATGGACAAAGAACTGAGATAACACAACTTGATCTCTGCTGGAGTGGGATCGTACTTCTTGATCGGTATGTATCATGAGCAAGCAAACTTAACTGATGAATATACCAATGATGATTATAGAACCATCATGCTATCCGACTTTGAATACAGTATCCCACAATCTGTTGGCTTCAACCACCAATTCGCAAGTGCCGCAGTTAGCAAAGCCTCAGATGAGGATCTCTTCGGTGACGATTTGCCTCGAAAGTTTGTAGCACGGGCACAAGTCGCCCTGCAAATTGGCAAGATACTCGACGCCATGGTCAACTCAGACCAAACACAAAGAGAAGAAGCAGAAACAAATCTCCACAGGCTACTAAGCTCTGTCATAACAAGAACACAGGGCCAGTCGTTTCCATTATGTGAGACAGTCGCCATGTCTCTCAGGCAAGTGTCCTCTCTCGGTTAGGAAGTATGCTGAGGCTAATGTTGTGAGAAGCGCCTTGGCTGTATTGTACTGTCTTCACAACACACCGATATCCGCTCTCAGCAGCCCAGCTGCATATTCTTCTATTCAAAGCGTGTACAATATGGTATTCGACACATTTCACACCGAAGGCGAGATTGTTCGCAATAGAGGTTGGAGTAATACCAGCCGGCCTTGTTTTCTGGGGATATGCTGCTTGCAGGGGGCTGCTATCCGGATGGATCGACTATACGTGGACGGCCTTGCGGGTGAGCAATTAAAGGAACTACGAAGTACTCTTGAATCATTCAGTACTCGCTGGAAACTTGGAGGTAAGACCTGATCCTTTTTTTTTTCTAGCAGGCGGTTCCTAACAGATTGATAGAGTCTTTTATCGAGGCATTAAAAGCTGGAAGGGAGGATTTATTATAGGGTAGATAAAGTCGGACACCGGACATTATTTTAACACCCGGTATCCGAACCGTCAGCAAGAAAACTGGGTCAAGTCGTCAGCTCCATCACCAAAACAGGCAAAACCGGTGGATAAAAAGACCTCCGACCCCCGAATTCATCACATTGAACATCCCCTTACTTCCGGACCTCGCGACTTTATTCAACCTCCGTAGTATCCCTCGTTTAGTTATTTTTCGGAAATACCACTCCTTTTGTTTAAACTTTACCTTCTTGGCGTCGAATCACTTCTTTGTTGTACTGTGTGTGTCGCAATGGAGGACTGCCTCGTCAGTCGGAGCGGCGAAAGCGCCCGGTCCGGTGCTGAACAGACCAAGACGAGGGCTTGTGTCAACTGTGCTCGATTAAAGATGAAGTGTCAGTGGCCTAATTCAGGTGCTGGAAGATCAGAGAATAGTTGTTCAAGGTGAGAAATAATCCCGTTGCCGAAAAAAAAAGAACAGAAACTTATTGTCGCAGATGTTCTCGAATGAAGCTGGATTGTCGAGTACCAGAAACAACACAGAGGAAAAAGCGCGGAAAGTCAACGTGCGTAAATCTCACTCACCTGATACATCTCACTGACACTCTCATAGAAGGGTAGCTCAGCTGGAGAAAAAGATTGATGGCATTGTGTCTCTTCTCGCTGCTCAAAAAGGCCTCTCCCCCTTGACACCAGAAAGCCCCCAAGATGTACCAACACAGCAACATCCAATCCCCGAAGACATCCAGACAATTCCCCTAGCTACTGATCGCCTCCCGCCGCCCATAGTCGGACGTCCTGATGATGACTATGCAGACCTGGAACTATTCCCAGGCTTCCGGATCACTCACGATGAGGCATCTAAACGGTTAGAGGTGTATCGTCGAGACTATGTACCCGAGTTTCCCTTTGTTCCCATGCCGGATTCACTTGCGTCTCATGAGTTTTATTCCGAGTCGCGATTCTTGTTCTGGACTATTTTGGCTGTTGTTTCGCCGCTCAAGGAGAAAGTGCAGATGGACTTTAAGGCTTGGTTTCGCAAGTATCTCGCTGAACATGTAGTCATGGGCCAGGAAAGGTCACTAGACATTCTTCAGGGGATACTAGTCTACCTAGCGTGGTAAGTCAATCATCATCGGAGTGTGATAGAATACTGGCTGACTCTTTCAGGAACGACTTTCACTTCTATGGGGATCTCCAGGTCACCAGCATTATCCAGCTGGCCATTGGTCTCATAATTGACCTGAGATTAGACAGACCAGCTGGAGCTATTCTCGGTGCTCCGCGAAGTTTACTAGGAGATGCGTGGACTTCAATGGGCAAACCTTGCTCCAAGATCAAGACGGATCAGTCGTCACAGGACAAGAGAGCTGTGCTCGGGATGTACTACATAACAGCCATGTAAGTCGCGGCACACTCTCTTTTAGGACTACTAAAACTAACACACTCAGACTAAGTTCATTCTTCAAAAAGAATACTATCGTACCGTGGAGCAACCACCTCTCGCAATGCTGCGACCACCTCATCGAGGCACGCGAGTACGAGTCTGACCTGTATCTCGTAGCTCTCGTCAGGATGCAACACCTAGCTGAGCGCGGCTTTAGCGCAATACCTACGGTGGAGTATCAAGATCCTACTCCTCCAACCTTTAGAGGTCATGTTGCCATGACTATGAGCAATGTCCAACGCGAGCTGGAGCGGCTTTCCAAGTTTCAGCCGGACTCTGTCAAACAGAACCGTAAGTACATACACCCCCTGACACTTCACCACACCCACTAACAGTATAAAGACGCATTCTGGGCTCACTACTATACCTTGCTCGTCCGTCTCTACGAACCCACCATCCTAATGCGACCAGCCCCCCTCAACACCTCAGACGGAACCCTCTCAGAACCACTCCAACACTCGGAATACATGTGGAAATGTCTAGAAGCAGTAGCAGACTCATTCAAAGAGCAACTCGCCATCCCAGCAGCACAAATGTCCACCCTCCCCGTGACGGTCAACTGCGTCCTAGCCTTTGCAACAGTCACAGCCTCACGTCTCATCCTCTCCGAAAACTCACCAGACTGGGACACAAGCCTAGCTCGACGACACCTAAATTTTCATGTTATACTGAAAGGATTGAGCGATCAATTTGAAGCAGCAGATCAAGAAGCCCTCCGTCTCGATCGACGCCGTCGCGTAATGGAAGACGGAAGCAGCGTGTTTCTAAAATGCAGCTTCAAAGTACGCTGGATTCGACAATGGTACATGAGCAAGATACCGCAGGAAGAACAGCAAGAGAATCAGCAGCAGCAGCAGCAGCAGCAACAACATGTGGAAACTCCTTGTGCGGCGTTGGCGCAGCAGCCGCCGAGTGTGGTTGAGCCGCCTCCGGACTGGGCGGCTAATTTTCAGTTTGATGATGATTTTTGGGCGGATTTGATGACGGGGTATGATGCTGATGCTTTGGATACTTCGCTTGCTAGTGTTGCGCCGGCGCATTAGAATTGAAGACTTGCTGGTCAGGTTTATTTGTATATTAATTGGGTTATAACTGGGTTATTGAGATACCTATCCATAGACGGGCTTGGGTCATAGACAGCCCAACCATTATCACCACTTTTCATCACTTCAGGGCACTAAAGACAACTCGGCTCTAGAAAAGAAACACATTCAATTAATTCCTTGTGCAACAATCATGCATGCAGTCTGATCAAAAGCAATTCCGGCACCGACATCCCCCGGCTCCGTTGGCGGGTCAGTGTCAGCCTCACCGAGTTTCATTTCCCGACTGCCGGGTCCCCCTCATCTGCCGGCAGATCCCCTCAACAAAAAAGTAACAGAAGACACTATTCACAATCTTTCAACCTCCAATTGAGTACCAATTGATCAGATATACATTCGACTCAGTATCATAACGACACAATGGCTCAGAAACCAATTCGCGATTGGGTCTACTTGGCCATCATCTCGGTGCAGCTCTTTGGCATGTTCGGTATGTAGTTGTTCTGTTGTCGCAACTATTCCATTGAGCTTTATGTGTTCATGAGTTGCCCAGCTCTACTCGGAACAATGCTCTTACAGCTCAATGCCTGATACTAACATCTCTAGTCCTCGACTTCACTCCTCTCTACCCAGACTCCCTCTACGGCAATCCCTCAGCACCTTTCCACTTCCTCACCATCATTCGCGACACCTACCTCAAGGTCTCGGGTGATCCCTTCTTTGGAGACAAGTTTGTCGGTGACTGGTTCCATGGCTTCCTCTGGCTCGAGCTACTCGTTCAGTGTCCCCTAGCCATCTACATCGTCTCCCAGCTTTCCTCCAAGAGCTCATCCTCAGGCCCGGCTGAGCTTGCTGGCCTGGCTTTTGGTTGCCTCACCGGCATGGGCACTGTCGCATGTGTTTCTGAGCTGATTCCTATGGGCCCGGAGCTCGTCTCAGAGGAGCACAAGACGAACCTTCTCTACGGAACTTATCTTCCTTTTCTGCTCATTCGTAAGTCTTCACATATGCGCAATATAGGCGTAGACTAACTCTTGAAAGCCGGTGTCATGGCCGTTGACATGTACACAAGGCTTCTACGTCGTGTGAGCACCGACACCAAGGCCAAGACACTGTAGATGAAAAGGCAACAGGAATAAGATTGTACAGAGCCCGTATGTGAATTATCATCAGGCTTTCAGATTACATATTCCCAAAAACAACTCCCAAAATCCGTCCACAAGACTCCAGAAATGCACGAATGATCAGCCAAAAAAGAAGCTCTAGTCTATTCTCTTGTGTTGCTGCTTCGAGTATCCCCATCCATTGCCCACGCTGTTGATTCCATATCCTAGGGGAGTCGCACCGCCGAGTGATCGCCCCTTGAGCCTCCTGGGCAGTACGACGCCTAGTGTGTACATGGCAGCGACTAGTACGCCGGCGCCGAATGACACGAGGCTGTAGAAGACAGTGCTGGCGTAGATGTGGCCACCCAGGCCCTGCCACTCAACGCGTCCCTCGGTCTTGGGTAGTGCAGGTGTAGGGAACCAGCGCACCGACAGGCTTAGAGGTAGAGGGTCGCCGATAACGAGCTTCCTGGTGAAGGAGCCCTGAAGGTGGCTTAGGGGACTTGTGCTGTATGCGATGGCCGAGTCGAGCACGCCGCTGTCGTGGGGATGCAGATGGTGCTTAGGCGTGCTGTGTAGCAAGACGTTCATGTGTGTGCTGACGTGCATGTGGCTCAACTGAAGTGTTCCAGCGAGGGCGAAGACGAGAGGGATGTACTGCCTCTCAGGCAGCTTCTCGCCAACAACCTCAACCTCAGGAGCCGGGCGCGAGGGGAGACGGCACGACAGGGGCGCGTCCGAGTGGATATAAAACTCGAGGAGGTGGAAGAAGGGATCGTCGACGATGGGAATGGTACAGTTGGTCTCGCCTTCGGTACCATAGTTAAACTCGAGGGGACGACCCGTCTCGTTGCAAACGGGGAAGGGAATCCATTCGATTTCGTGCTTTTCGTTTTCGAGATGTTCGCCCGTTTCCCTTGACAAGTCAGCAGACTATAACAGCAGTTTGGATAATGACAGAAACGTACGAGCTACGACTCATGCACTCGACAGGAATCGAAGCACCATAAAGATAAGACGGAAGCCCTTCCTCATGAGCAGCAGCGACCAGGGGCGACAATGCGCCAAGGACAACAGCCCAAGTCAAGGCGGCAAACAACATGTTAGAGAAAGCGGCGCAAGAGGTACAGACTTGACAGCTTGAAGCGCCGGGGCAGTCAAGATCATGACATGGCTTGATCAAAGGTGCTTGCGTACGTTCTTTCTTTGCCAAGCGCCAACCTCTCGCGCCGGTTCAACAATGTGGAGATGCCACCCTGGTTTGAATGCTGATGGCGGATCACGTGGTTGGTTGATCCAGGGGGAGGAGGGAATGTTGAAGATGTAGGGCAACGTGTGATGAATGCTGGTATTAAAGAATGGTAAATTAGGTCATCTCTATAGTTTATTTCATGTCTTACGTCTTTTTGATTCCATATACAGCAAGGTACGTTGTCTTGGGGGCTTAATCCGACATCACCTCAATTGGAACTTTACCTCCACTAAGAGCCAGTTGACACTACCATCAGTGTTCTTACAGTCAGGTTAGAGAAATAGGTATGCAAGACCTAGGAAGTTCACTCCATAATTTGAGTATCGAAAAAGGGAAATTCCATTATCAAGAGAAATCTGATTTAGCCTCCCAATATTTACCCCTTTCTTGTTGCTCTGGATGGTACCGTTTAACGGCCCTCTGGTGTCTCCACTGACTGGACCTTTGTATGCCCTCACGCTTTGTCGTTCCAATCGCTTCTTAACGACATGTTATGGCTTGCACTACAATTTTCGATTCAGTATGATAACAGCGTACACCAAGGAGGTAGACAGTCGCAGGGATAGCTGCATAGCCGTTCGAGAGTAACGTCTCACTTATACATTATTGCAGCGCCCGGGGACGGGCCGTTTCCGACGTACACGCGGGCAACGATCCCGTTGACGAAGCATAAAACCATGTTTTTGTCTCGACTTGAATGGAGTAGCCTACCTTCATAGATACGATGCGTGGTTTGCTGATTGATGCATGGGTGAGATGAAATGGGCCTCCATCTCAGGGGTTTGACATTGCGACACGACTTTGTTGGCTTTCTTCAAGAATACATAGACCTGAAAAGTAGCCGATCGCTTCTAAGTGTCACGAAATAACTTTCCCGAATAAGTGCATTTTTATCATTGCATCGAGTTTGTGAGTGTCCTGCTCCACCTCGTTGATCGCTTTTGCAGTCCAAGGCTGACGACCAGATGAGTCGAGACTTGCAGACCAACAACATTCGTTCAGTCTTCTAATTCTAAGCATCTTTTTCAATGTCCCCTGAAACTGCTGCCTGGCGCTCTGTCTCACGCTGTGCGAACGCAGGTAACGAGGCCTTGTGATCACCAACAGGCAGCAGATGTGACCATCCTTTCCTTACAAACAAGCCATCTCTCATCTCCCACTCCCTCACGTTAGCAATCAGATTCACTCAACCTTTCCCGTCGTGCAGATAACCTTCCACTCAATATCCCACCCCTTCCCTTCATACTTCTCCTCTAAATGCCTCCTCAACAACTCCCTAACCTCCTCAACAGGATGTTCCCTCCTCGTCTCCTCACTCCAAGCGGTATTAATCAACCAAACAAGCATCATACCAAACGACATGACAAATTCCTCAGCGTTCTTAATGTGATAGCTTCCAGGGTTGGTCGCCACCTGAACGTCGACGAACCCTTGGCTTTTTAGGTGTTCCTCTATCCACTCGGGATCTGTCCAGTCGCCTTGGTTGTGCATTTGCATCTTTACTTCTTTTAGGAATGGGGCTTCGAAGGGGAATGATTCAAAGGCTGATCGGACGTCGGGTTGCCAGAAGACGTTGGTTTTGTGAAAGGTTGTTGCGCCGAAGATGCCGCCCGGTTTGAGGATTCGCTTGGCGTCTAGACATTGTCAGAACTTTCTCGAGGGTTTGAGATATTGAACTTACCAGCCAGTACTGCGTCAGGATCTGGGATGATGTGAAGTGCTAGGCCAAGTCCCACATGGGTAAAACTGTTTTCCGGAAGACCAGTGTTCTATCACTCGTTAGTCTCCGACAACTCCAGAACAGCTTCAATTGACTTGCCGTTGCATCCAACTTCTTAACCTCTGTGTTAACCCATCCATCCAACTCAACTCTCTTCTTTGAGAGATTAACCATACCCTCCGCATTATCTGCCATCAAAAATCTACTCTTCTCAAGCACATCCTTGGGCAGTATCTGCTGAATCTCATGTGTCAACACACCACTACCACAAGCATTGTCGAAAAATGCCACCGGCGTTGAAATCTTGTCCGTGATACCCATCTGTCTAGGCAGAGGTGCGATCAGCTTGGGCATCATGTGTCGAGAGACGTAGAGCATCTGTTCTTCCAGGATTCCTTTTTCTGGACTGTTGTATAGCTCTGTGAGTGTCTTCATGGCGGTAGCTGCTTCTGTGCCGGACATTTTTAAAGATCTTGTAGCTTTTCTTGCAAGTGAAAACACGTTCTTTATCATTGAGAGATTTATCCAGATTAATAGAAAAGTCTGGGTTCTGGGACGCGGATATATATGCACTCTGAAGTATCCGAAAAGTCACCGCCGGACGGAGACTATCTCGGAGTATTCAACAAGGTCCCCAGGATTTTTTATAGTATGTGCAGATATGAGATAATTAATCCTATAGCTTGTTTCAGTCCCATCGGTTATGCAGGTGTTGAAGAAAGGCATGTAGTCATCCGGGCTTGGGCTCTCACCACATGGGTATCACACATCACCACATCCACACATCAACCCAACTAAAAGAGAGTAGCAATGTGTATTCAAGCATTCAATTTATACAACGAAAGTAAAAACAAGCCAAAGCAAGCGTCTATAACCCAACAAGCAAACCCATCCCAACTCGCAAAGCAAGCCACACCTCCATCTAACCCTCTATCACAATCTAAACGGATCCAATAAAACACCATCTAATCCTAAAAGAGCGAATCTAAAAACCCCCCCTTTTTTCTCCAAAAAGGTGGTGTAAGCCGATGCCTTGGTCCTCGTCAAGTTAAGTTCCGCATCGTCAGGTATCCTCGCCGCCCGGCTGTCGGATAACTATATAAATTTCATCTCGCCATACCAAAAATCATCGGTGTTCCTGTTCGGTATGGAACTACCAGCTTCCATGTGTGATTTGAGGGGAAGAAGCTGGGAGGAAAACGTGGGCCCCAGTGATCGCTCATTATGAGCTTGCATTGCATGTGCTCGTAGGAAAGGAGTGTACTCGTAGCTCTCATGTGCTGTGCTCGTGGCGATCGCTGGGTAAAGGACTCACGCAGTGAAGCGCGGTCAACGTAATTTGATGCAATACGCATCATCGATGTGACTCATTGAAGGAGTCTCGATTGTTGATTGAGGAGTCCAGCTCTCTCAAAGATACGTAGGAAACATGATTGTCGAAATCGGGTGGGAACGAATGGGAGGACAGACTGTCGCATTATCGCTTTTCGTTTGTAAATGCCATCTTGAGCATGTCCTCGTGAGGAAGCTCGGATTGGTTGTGGACGGTTGTAGTTGTAATTGTGAATCTTGATGTCGAAAGCATCAAACCACCACAGCGACCATCAACCCAACTTATACCTTCAAAAACTCGCCACCAGGCTACACACACTTGTTTATAAACAACCCCTTCATTCCCGGTATCTGCAATTGTGAGGCCTCATCTCACAACCGTGGCACTCGTCGGTTCGCCTACTTTGCACAAAGTGAGGCGAACAACCCATGCAAGCCTCACCACCAAAGAAAAACTCCAAGCCTCCCCCACGTAAAAAACCTGGGGGGCCTCATGATACATACATGCATGGTCCCCGCGGGAACCGCAGCAGATTGATTCCTGTCAAAGGTGCAGAGCCCTGCATGTCAGCCCGCACGCCTCTGCTTTCGGTCAATACGGTGATGTAGGGCGAGAGGCAAACTTGCCATGCGTTCGCCTTGCCGTCTATCACTTTGTATCAGGTTATTCTTGCATCACAAAGAGCAACATCACAGTCAACACAGAGCCCTCTCCTCTCCAGCAGGGCTCTGACCTTTGAGTCATCTCTGGGGCATTTATTCCATTCTTTTCCTAGGCAGGCTTCGTAAAGCCCCCGCCTTGGTTTTATAATTACAATAGACCTTTGAACCTGTACAATGCACCCTCATGCCAATTGGCGCCTATAGCATATCCATCATCCCTTTAACAAAGAAGCATGCCGCAGCCACAACTACTCAAGCTCCAATCAATCCTATGGCTCTATGATACTCGTCGCCCTCCTTCTTCTCGTGTTTTCCATCTCGGCAAACCTCACCCTCTATGCAAACCTGAGGCTTCCAGTAGGAACACGTTGCGACAGCCCATCCACTTCTCTCTTGAGAGCCTTGAGCACACGTCTGACATCGGCGAGGTCTGCTCCGCCAGCATTGTTACCATGCCCAGGCGGCGGCAGCGCATCGTCACATCGCTTGAGGAGATCCGCAACCGACTGGCCAATGGCGCCGCCTTTGCCTGCACCTCCTCGTCGGCGTACTTCGGCGAGCCAGTCGCTGACCACAGTAACAATCAACTCGATCATACGGTTGCGAACTGATCCGCTAAAGCCATAGTCCTGACTATCAAACACGACCTCCAAAACCCGAACAATCATGTCGTGAGACACGCCCAAAGTGAGGAATAATTGGACAGGCCAACTAGGATCAGCACCAATCGTAGCATCTTGTTGGTGTGCCACTGCGTAGCGGCAGAGTTCGGGGAGAAGGTCTTGGATGGGAAAGATGAAGCTGTCGAGGGAGGTGCGGTGAGCAATGTTCTGGATCTTGCTGGTCACAGACTCATAAGGCATAGGAGGCGAGGGCATCCCAGGCTCCGAATTCTCCAGGCGGGACATGACCTCGTCGTGTGTCTGCTGGATCAGGTTGCTCCAGGTACCCGAGATGGTCATGTGGTTACGGTAGTCGGCAACATGGTAGATAAGGAGGCAAAGGTCGTAGTAGCCGGCCTGGTCGGCATAGTCGTTGAACAGCTGCAATTGTTAGCGAATACATCTTGCAAATCGGGTTTCCACTTTGGCTCACCTCAGAAAGTCCCTGAATCTTGCCCTTCAGAGCATCCTCAATCTCCAGTTTCCGCTCATCATCGATTCTCTCATCTGCCTTCAGGCGCTCAAGTAGGTCGTCCTGAATATGTGCAATCTCCAACAACTCGGTCACGCTATGGTTGAGCAGCTGCTGTTGTTGTCGACTAACGCCGGTAGTAGCGACGTTAGCATTAGCCTTGGCCAGACTGAGCAGTCGGATACGATCCTTGATGCCAATAGGGAAGTCAGAGTTGGCAAGCTCAGCCTGAACCTCGGCGGCATCAAAGAACCTGCTACGGTTCGTGTAGAATCGGCAGAGCAGATCAGCATGCTCGACATTAGTTCCAGCAAGACGCTGGAGGAAGGTAATAACGTGAGGCGAATCAATGGCCAGGATGCGGTCGGTCCAGCCTTGTTGAATGTACCACTCATAGAGGTCAAAGTGGAACACCTCGTCATCAGACCCGTTCACCACGTCGTAGGCCTCAAGTCGCTTCGTGGCAATCAATGTCAGCCTACCATCAACCATCTCGGGCTCACTGCTTGAAGCAGCGTCCAGTTGGCTCAAGGCGTCATGAATCATATCGTAGCAGCGCTTGCGGTCGTTGAAAGCATCAGCACGGGGATCTCCCGCTGGCTTTCCATCGTTGACCCATGACAGAGCTGTGTTACCCCTGTCCTTCTCCCGGGCCACGACCAGGCACAGCTGGATCGCCCCGGCGTAATACTTGAGCTCGATGTACTGTGTGACTGCAGTCTGAAGGTTGGCAAAGGTCAGGCTGCCGGCCACCCTCTCAAAGAGCCTCAAGCTTTCGTGAAGAAGGCTTCGTGATTGGTTTGTGTTGGGAGGTTGGTCAGAAGCTCGCTTGAGCTGTTCCTGTGCCTTGAAGATGACAACGTCATCTGGACTACAGAAGCTACCACATCTCCTTCGCAGGGCGTCGGCGACAGTTTCAACGTTTGAGCCACTCTCAATGTTGCGGTTAACAATAGCCTTAACCAAAAGCTTGGCGAGGTCCTTGCCATCGGTCTGCGAGAAAAGCTTCTCATAAGTGAGGTCCTTCAGCTGTTGTTGAGCTGTCGCATCAAGACGGGTGTAGATATCGGCAACTCGCTCGTCAAACAGCATCAGCACGAAAGAGATACCCTCAGAGATGCTCTCCATCAGCTTCTGCAAGGCGTGCAGAGCCTGGTGCTCAGCCTGCAGGGCAACTTCTTCTTGTCGGCTGGAGACATGCTGCAGGTCAGACGGGCCTGACAAGCCTTGAATGAGACCCCGGTTGGAATCAAGGAATCGTCGAAGTCGCTCAAGGTTCTCCTGAACAGCGCTCAACTTGGGGAGAGGGATAGTAGAGCTGATGGTAACACCACCAGTAGCAGAAGTGCCGGGAGTGATGACAACGGACTTCCAGAGCTGGCGTATCAAGCGGGAGAGATACAGTGCCAGGGCGTCGTGTCGGGAGGAGAGTCTGACAGAATCGGTAGTCAGAGATGTGCCGTCAGTCTCGGTAATGGTCGGCTGTCCACCAAAGTCAACAAAGACAGATCTCGCCCGGTCTTCTGTAGCCTGATCAATGGCACGCGCGGCGCCTGGTCGAGAGTCGCCACCATGACCGCAGGCTACAGCCAAGGCAGTTGAAACAGTCTCAACGCGACCATATAGTTGGATAAACCGACGGCAGACCTGCTCATAGCCTTCATCTCCCACGGCGCCCCTGATCGCCGAAGCAAAAATATCCACGAATCGCCTTCGTCGAATAATGTGCACACCTGTGTTGGTGAGCACCGCAAACTCGCTAGGCGCCTCATCAAACTGAACAGCCAATTCGTTGCCAAATCCAAGGGGCTGTGGCGCTGCTGAGAAGGGCTTCGTAATCAGGCCAACGGCCTCCGCCCGGCTTCCAATGTCGATCCAACTTGCGCTTTCATAGTACTTCAACGGAGCAGTTGGGGGCGTGTCCTTAATACGACCAGTCTCGGGGCCAGACACGAAGAGGGCATCCTCGTTGGGATTGGACTCCCTGCTAACGAAATCAAGAAAGTATCCGGGCGCAAATCGGGCGCCTTGTCGGGTCTGGGTCAGCATGGCTGATTCTAAATCGGTTATCGTCTCGCCTCCAGGATAGCCAGACCGACGAGGGCTTTGGCTGGGAGGGAACTTGATGAATTGAACCTGCATGCTCTGAGGGGCCATGTTTGACTGAGAGCCATAAAGGTAGGATGCCGCGCTGGTGGCACTGAAGAATAGGCGGCAACCGGTGTTGGTCAGAGCCATCAAGTGAAGCTTCGATGCCTCTTGCTTAGAGATCGGGCTGATCGCGACAATACTTGATCGATCGTTCAACAACATGGACTGGCTGATCATGTGCGCAATGTCACGAAGACAGTGCACCTTCTCCTTCTCGATCACCTTGTTAAGACGGTCCGGGGCCTCCATGTGGTATGTTCGAATAGTCGATCGGCTCGAAAGGGTATAAACGAGGTTTCTCGAGTCGTCGATAACAATGTCCTTGAGGTGCTCAGGGGTCTTGTGTGACCAGAAGCCTCCTTGTAGAGTGACAACTGAAGACCAACCAGGATTCGTATGGTTGATCTTGCCGCAGCGATTTGAGAACCACTTCTCCTCAGACTGGTAGTACAACTCGTGGATGTCGATGTCATTGCTTCCTCCAAAGAAGATTCGGCCGTTCGCGGCTCCCTTGATAACCCTAACATCGGTGCCACGGAGCGGGAGTTGCATCTTGGTCTGGTACAAAGAAACTGACTTGGTTCCAGCAGGGGTGTCGGTCGTGGACACACCAAGAAGAATCATGTCCGAGGAAGTAGCAACAACCAGGATATGCGTGATGGTCCCGACAAAGATACCTGGCTTAGGTGGCACGAGCGCAACAGCGTGAATCGTGTGCGGCTGGTCCTCGAAGCCGATCAGCTCAGGGTCGGGATGGGTGTAGTCCCAGAGAAACAAAGAGTTGTCAATAACAACCCAAGCATGGTTGATCTCTGCAAAAAGGCCCATCAAGGTTTGGAGCTCGCCAGTATTATAGTGATCGAAGACTTGGTTCGGGATAGGGTACATCTGCGTCTTGTGGAAGGGGGCCATGGGGGATTCTGTAGTTTCAAGGTCATACTCAGAGGACGCGCCCTCTGGAGTGCTGTCAGCTATCTTCTTCATGCCATATCCGCTGGTAACCTACGTCTGCAATATGAATCCAGGTCTGGGAACCGGCCATCGGCCTGGAGGAAGGTGTTGATGGCCTTGGCTGCCTTGACGACGGGAGGAACATTCTCGGATCGCGGAGGCGGCAGCGCGGTCGGCGCCACAAGACTCTCGCTCGTAGGTCTTGAAGTAGATGTCGTCGTCGTGACGGCTCGAGATGTCGATGTTGGGGCAGCCGTTCTGGATGTCGAGCCAGACTGGCTATTCTCAGCTGTCTGGAACAGCTGTCGGCGCACGGGATCAGGGCCCGACTGGAACCTCGAGGTTACGGCCGGAGTGTTCAGAAAAGCGCCTGGAACTGGTCGCACCGGAGTTGTCTGTGGGAACGACATGATGGGCAGCAATATCGAGACCCGCGCCGGGCCTTTGCAGCTTCAGCGATGCCGTGCTATACCGCTGGACGCAGGTCGCGAACCACCATTCAAAGACGACGGGATTGCGCGCGTTGGAGGATGGCAGTTAAAGCCTCGAATCCGAAAGTCGCGCTTCTGGCCTCGTCGCAGCTCGTCGTGTCGGTCGCGTCGTCGTCCGGCCTGAGATGGGATGTATGGTCAAAAAGTACACGCTGTGGCAGTGATAAACAATTTGACGAGAGCTTGGGGAGGCTGGAGTTGGAGCACGGATTTTTCGCGACTGGGGCTGTGGCGCTAGGACCATTTGAGCGCAAGGCTGAGACTTGGGACCAGCAACCACGATGCTACGCGTCATGAGTGGACAAAAATTCTAGAAGCAAAGCACAATTCTGTGAAAGAAATTAGGCAAACATTTATGATATTCTTTCTTTATGCGTTTCACGTCTGAGACATAATCTATCACCAAACATCTTGATAGGACTCGGTGAAGTTGGCGCTATGTAGGGAGATTCGGTGGCAGAGATCCTTTGTCACAAGCGATGGATGTTTTCACATCTTTCATGATTATTTTCTCTACTGCCTCTACTTCCTATCACATTCCTCCTTTTAATTCCACGTGTTTTGTTCATCCACTGCGCCTAACCTTCCCGAGTATCCCATCCTTAACCATCAATTACTGCTTCTTAGCCTCCCGAGCCGCCTTGCGGAGAGCCCTCCGTCGGATGTCCACGTGCATCTTCTTGTTGTAGAAAATGGTGATGGGACTGTTGACACCGGGAATGTTCTCAATCAGCCAGAGCATAAAAGAGTGGCTCCACCAGGGCGTATAAGTGTTGGGCGCAGTCTGGTAGCTACCCAGGCCAACCTTTCCAAGTGCGGCCTTGACAAAGTTGCGAGCATTGGGGACAAGCAGAGTGGGGCGGCGGACCTTGCTCATGGCCGTGGTGACAAGATGGCTCAGAACAAGGTAGACATCGACATTATCATCAGCAAGTTCCGAAGACAGGGCGTTGCTCCACTGCTGGAGGAAAGCCTTGCTACCAGAGTAGGTCGCCAGGTAGGGTGTAGGAGTCCAGCCACCGAAAGAGCCCATGGTCAGGATAAGGCCACGCTTTCGCTGCTTCAGGATAGGAGCAATAGTCTGAGTAACCCGAAGTGTGCCAATACAGTTGATGGTGATGATGTTCTGCAGCTCCTCCTTGGCAGTCTCAAGGAAGGAAACGGGAATGCTGTGGCTCTGGCCAACGTTGTTGATCAAGATACCAATGTCCAGGCCCTGGATAAGCTCGGCCAGTCGCTCGTAGTCGGCGTCGTTGTTCTGGGAGAAATCCATAGCAAGGCTCTTAATCTCGAGGCCCTTTCCGGGGTACTTTTCCTGGATCTCGGCAGCCAGAGACTCCAGCTTCGACAGAGTTCGGGAAACGAGGACGAGGTTGAAGCCCTTGGCGGCGAGCTGGAGAGCGTACTCCTTGCCCAGGCCATCAGAGGCGCCGGTTACGACAGCCCAGGTGCCAGGCTTGCCATACTTGCGGAGCTGCAGAAAAAATAATTAGCTACTATGTTACTCCAGCATAGATATCATGGCCACATACGTTGGTGCCTCCAAGAACGAAGGCGCTGAGGACAAGCTGGAGATAGCTCAGCAGCTTAGAACCGAGCACGAGAGCACCAATACCAGCAAGACTCCACTGAAGAGGTTGCGGCACACGCTGGAAGAAATCGGAAATGGCGTCCATTTTGACGAATCTTCAAATGGTCGCAACTCGGAGGAATAGGTTGTCGGAGGGAAAAGGACAGCTCCTCAATCAAGACTCTCAAGATCTGCAACCCCTCGGCTCTTGGCCCGCCAGGAACAATTAATTACCCCTGACGTTGTTGAGGTGGCCCAAGCTTTATTCCGTCCCGCGGCCGCCGATTTACAGGTCCCTCCCACCAAAAAAGCCCAGAGCCCATCTCACCATTCTACACTTGTAAAGACATCAGCGCAATCAGTGGCCAATTTGAGACCACACAATTGCAATTGTTGAGCATTTTGCATTCTCTTTAGTGACAATGGATCTTCTCAAGTCTATTCTTCCCGAGGCAAAGGGCATTCTGCCCTATCACATGCTTATCGTGCGTCCCTACTCTTCCTTTAATCGGCCGGCACTCAATTGACCGCTACAGCTCTCTATCATCTCCATTGGCAACTCGCTGCAGACGTATGCGACCCTACACTTTTCCCGACGAGTCTACAACGGCCGATTCATCCGAAACACCAAGCTCCCACCCAAGACGGCCACGTTCGAGCCCGAGGATTCGGTCAACAAGCTGGTGTCAGCCCAGAATGACCCCAAGGCCACCGACCAGATGACCCCTCTCGCGGGCAGGCTGTTTGGTACCTGGACCCTCATTACCTGCATCGTGAGATGCTACGCGGCCTACAACCTGCACATTGGTCCCGTCTACACCATTGCGTACTGGACCTACGTGGTTGCGCTGGGACACTTTGCTAGCGAGCTCTTCGTCTTCAAGAGCATGACCTTTGGTCTGCCCCAGATCTTCCCCTTCACTCTGGCTTCTCTTTCCTTGATCTGGATGCCTCTTGTTCGTGACCACTATGTTACGCTCAACTAGATGCGACAATGGGTATAGACAAGATCTATATATAGGGTAAAATATCATGGTTGCAGCCCCCAAAAAGGCTACACCGTATGGTCTATAGACAAAATAGAGAGCGAAATTGTTTGGGATTGACTGATGACCCTCAAGCCTAGAGATTCTTTCGATATAGTTCTCCTCCGCAGTTGCGCAGGCGGACCGTGGCCTGCTCCGGCGTAATGTCACGCTGCGGCTCAGCCATGAGTTCGTAACCAACGAGGAACTTCTTGACTGTAGCCGAACGCAGCAGAGGTGGGTAAAAGTGCATGTGGAAGTAGGCGTTTTCCACCTCCTCGGGCGTTCCGCTGAGAGGGGCCTGATGAAGTCCAGAGCTGTAGGGGAAGTTGCATTCAAACAAGTTGTCGTATCTTCGAGTAACCTCTTGGATCGCCTCAGCAAACTGGAGTCGTTCCTCGGGCTTAAAGTCGACGAGGGATCGAATGTGTCGCTTTGGAAGGATGAGGACTTCGAAGGGCCAGACAGCCCACCAAGGGCAGACGACGACAAAGCCCTCGTTCTGCCAGACAACACGCTCCTCCTTTTCCAACTCTAGCTTGACATAATCGCCTAGGAGATGTCGGCCTTCGTGCTGAGCTCGGTACTTGGTCATCTGCACCAGCTCCTTACCAGGCTCCTCTGGTAAAGTAGAAGTTGTCCAGACCTGACAATGAGGGTGGGGGTTTGAGCAGCCCATAGCTGCGCCCTTGTTCTCAAAGATTTGCATGTAGCGGTACGCCTCCTCTGGAATAGGAGCAGCATCCTTGGGCATGGAGATGGTCAGCTTCTCAGCCTCAGCCGCCAGCGGGTTGGATGGTGCCAGATGGTTGGCGTAGATGCGAGTCCAGTGCTCAATAACAGGCACGATCTCGTTGGGCGTCATGTCGGCCAACGTGACATGATGCTTTGGAGAGAAGGTGATAACATAACAAACGCCCTTGACACCCTGCGCCCGGAGGAGCAGAGATTCCAGGTCATTAGACGAAGACTCGGCTTCATAGTCTGGCTGTTCCACCTTCACAGCGCTATAATCGTTGACAAAAGCAAAGGTCGTGTCGTAAGCTGGATTTTGGCCTCCAGCAGCGCGCGTGTTTCCTGGGCAAAGATAACACTGAATGGATGGTCAGATGACGTTTGACTGGACGAGATATCATGAGCGCACCTTGGGGTCATATTCAGGAAGTGAGCCCGCGACAGCAGCCTCTTGCTGGCCCCTAGGAAATATTAGAACAAGACTATGAGGCGAAAGAGGGGATAACTCACTGCCAGGGCCGCTTCGTCCGGTGAGGAGACACAAGAAGCCAGGAATCCGTCAGTGGATTATACCTGCGGTGAGATATGTCGTCGAGGATCTGATCAGGCATGATGGCGTGGTGGGGTTTCAGCAACAGCACAACGATGAGTTCTTTTTCAGTGACAAGGAGAGATGTTAAATATTCATGTACAGTACACGATTTAAGGTGAAAACGGTGAGGCAGGGAAGAAAAATGACTCTCAAAGGCCCTGGAGATTGTGAATGGCGCGGTTCAACGACTGGCGGCCCGGTGGCACTCAAAGGTACCGCCGTCATCTGGATGGATCCCTCGGTCGCGCTCTCGGCGAAGCTTCCAGCGAGGGGAACAGCATGTGCTTGGATATTTGCCACGGTCTCCGGATGCACACATTATCTAGAGATATTCTTGATGTTCGTATACTAATTTTGAAGAGCTACACGTGTGAGATTGTTGAATAAAAACGAGTTCAAATATCTTCTTCCTTGAGCAAGGTTTCCATACGAGGAACGAGGACCCCCAATGACCCCGCGATTGAGCTTCTCAAAACCCCCACCTAAACTAGTCCAATGGCGTTCCACATACTGGAACGTTGTCATTCTTTGCAGCCACCCAGTAGCATCAATGATGATCTAAACGTTGAATAAGGCATTGAAACCATTCTGTAATCGAACCTTCATAAGATAGAACGGTTCAAATGAATCGACGGAACTCCAATGAGTGTCACTAGGTATCCTACGTCAGGGCCGAATGAATCCCCGAATGAATCCCCGAGCTGCGCACGAGATAACATCAAGAAGCTATGCCCAATTAGTGGTTACAAAGTTGGGTTTGAATCGTATCGGAACATGTGCAATGGTCGATAGAGTCCGCCATCCAGCACAGGTCGGTGAATGGCTGCTACTAGCCAGCTGGACTACTTACTGATTGAAGCAGCCCATAGAACTGGAGGGTTTGTGCATATATTGCTCAGAAATGGACTACATTCCTATTCTACTCAATTATAGCTGAATACTTCCAGTCTGAGAATGTCCATTTACATGCAAATAAACCCAGGTTCCATTGATATCGAGAAACCTCCAAGATTCACTCTGTTCATCTTTTAGCATCCATTTTAGGAATAGCGGGTTCCGTCAGTGGCTCACTCCTAAGCGTCCGTGCCTGGATTTTTTGGCACGTGACCTCACTGCGGAGGCGGATACGGCACGCTCAGCAGCGGGACATGGGGTTGGGCTCCATCCAACCAACCAAGCCAGAGCGCCGAAATCAACATCGCAACTCCAAGCGACGAGTCGACCCATCACTTGCTCCATCAACCACGACCCCTAATCACCCATTTCCATCAAAATTCGCGTCGCATCATCTACCTCAACATTTGCGCATTACCATTAACCCTCCCTTGGACCGTCATCGCGCCCAGAGTGGCCCCAAACTTTCGACCACGATCCGACAGGGGGGGTAACGTCGAGCTCCCCGCCCGACATCGCAACCGGCGAGATGGGTGTTATACGTAAGAAAACCATCACCAGAGGGAGTGAGGGAGGTGTCAAATACGTTTGCGACGTTTGTTCATCTGATATCACATCTACGGTAAGCCTCCCTGTTGTTCTGGCTGCTGCCTGGTTGCTGTCGGGGATGTGGAAGACGCGCCCCGGAGATATTCCGGCTAAACCTGTCATGTCATGATGGAGGCGGCTAATGTTGCTGTGTAGGTCCGTATTAGATGTGCCGACCCAGCATGTAGTGATTTCGACCTCTGCGTCTCGTGTTTTGCCAAAGGAGAAGCCCGGAATGCTCATGACCCCGCAACCCATGCCTTTCGTGTCATTGAGCAGAACTCGTTTCCCATCTTCGACCGGGAATGGGGTGCCGATGAAGAATTGCTCCTTCTCGAAGGAGCAGAGATATACGGTCTCGGTTCATGGTCCGACATTGCCGATCATATTGGTGGATTCCGCGAAAAGGACGAAGTCCGCGACCACTATCTCCAGACCTATGTCGACTCACCGTGTTTTCCGCTCCCGAAGCGATGCGCCCCGAAAGATTGTGAGCTAGCCAACGAGATTCCCCGTGAAGAGTTCCAATCGCGCAAAAAGAGGCGAATAGAAGAACGAAGAGATGCGGCCAAAAATGCACCAACCCTGCAGCCCAAGACGAAACCCACGGCGAGTGTACCGAGTTGTCATGAAATTCAGAGTTACATGCCTGGTCGTTTGGAATTTGAGACCGAATACGCAAATGAGGCAGAGGAAGCTGTTCAGCTTATGCAGTTCGATCCTGGTGATGGATTGAATCCCAGGACCGGTGAGCTTGAGCCCGAGATGGAACTCAAGCTGACTGTGATGGACATTTACAACTGTCGATTGACACAACGTGTGGAGCGCAAAAAGGTCATCTTTGAGCACAATCTTCTCGACTATCGGGAAAACACCAAGTTGGAGAAGAAGCGCACAAAGGAAGAAAAGGACTTACTCCAGAAGGCCAAACCATTTGCCCGGATGATGAACCACAAGGACTTTGAGGACCTCAACCAGGGTCTCATTGATGAGCTCAACTTGAGACAGGCCATCTTGCAGCTTCAGGAATGGCGGAACAACCGGATTGGAGATCTTCGGAGTGGTGAAAAGTACGAAGCCGACAAGGCGTCACGCATCCAAAAGTCGATTCCCATGGGATCGATGGACCGCGAGCGCCTGGCATCTGCTCAGAGGTCAAAGCAGCCTCCCCCCGAGCCTCCCAGTGGAGCCGCCTTGCTTGTCGCCCCAGAGCTGCCCATCCGGCTGTCGCCGACACCCAACGGCGAGGTCAACGGGGACAGCAAGGCAACGACGAACGGCCAGACCAATGGCGTCAATGGTGTGAACGGTGTGAATGGAGTCAATGGGCATGCACCACCAAAGCAAAAGTACACTGCGCAACCCATCTCAGGTGTGCAGCCCCTGCAGCTGAGCCAGGACAATGCACCAGACTTGCATTTGCTCACACCTGAAGAAGCCAAACTGTGTGAGGTCATCAGGCTACAACCGAAGCCTTACTTGATGATCAAAGAACAGATCCTCAAGGAGGCGCTCAAGACCAACGGCACACTGAAGAAGAAGCAGGCCAAGGAGATCTGCAGGTTGGACTCACAGAAGGGAGGGAGGATTTTCGATTTCTTTATCAACTCGGGATGGGTGGGCAAGGCGTGAATCGGCTGTTTTTGTTTTGACTGAGAAATACCCTGAAGAGCGGACTGGGGGCGTTTTGCGAGATGCCTTGACTAGGTTGTTTGTTTGAAGCCGTTGTACTGTATACTTTTGTGTATAGATATTTATGAGAGTACGACTAGATCCAATGATTGTTCCAATACTTGCGTTTCCCTTTGGCTGTGAGTGCCAATGCAACCCCGCCATCTCATGTTGGCAAAGCCAGATTTCCTTGGTGGGGCAGTTGCGTTAGCCCTTCTGTTGAGATGGACCTCTCAGAAGAGTCAAAGACTTGATGAGACGCAACTCAGACTTGTTCAACCTTGGTTGTCCATGAGGCTGTTCAGGTCCATAAGCAAACCTTTCCTGTCCCAGGCTCGCACCATGACTACCATCGCGACCCTCAAGCGGCTATCAGCCAAGTCTTTGTCAGAGAAGATTCTGGAGGAGGTGAACGCTGCGGACCCCACGTTTGCCATTATTGATGTTCGTGATGATGGTGAGTATACCGTACAACCTCGTCACATGGTGCACCCTCGGTCTCCTCACATGTTTCCCTTTCTCACGTTGCGCTCAAGACGGCCAAATTTGAATCATGTAATCTTAATTGTCACTAACCAGCTTTGCAGACTACATCGGGGGCCACATCAAAGGTGCAAGCAACATCCCCGCCCACACCCTTGACGCCATGATGGCGACTCTCGTGCGCCGCCTCAAGGACAAGAAGACAGTAGTCTTCCACTGCGCTCTCAGTCAGATTCGGGGACCCAGCGCCGCGCTCAAGTACCTCCGCGAGCGGGACGGCCTTCTGCGCTCCATGGGCGAGGACCCCAAAGGAACGGACGGGCAGGATGTGTTTGTGCTGGATAAGGGGTTTTCTGGGTGGCAGGAGTTGTATGGAGAGGATGAGAGGTTGACAGAAGGGTATGTGAAGGATTTGTGGGATAATTATTGATGAGGGGTATCCAAGTCGTAGAGTTTGGCGATGCTTCGTGCAATTTTGAGCAGGATCTCAATACAGCGGGGTATATTCCTCTCTCCAACTCTCCAGTCTGCCGACGAGTATCACTGCTCGTCGTTTTCGAGCTTGAGTGTTTGAAACGACGGTGCCAGGTTTGTCAAAGACTGCTGTTTCCGACGACGGTAGTCCGAAAGGGAGGCTGCGAAGAGAAGCAGGAGGAAAACCCAGGCGTATCCCTTGCCCATGTACCTGCTATCCTTCCCCATCGAGTTCGGTATGGGATGCGGATCCTCCCAAAGAAGCGCCGAAGATGGTGAAGGTGGTGGCCGTTGTCGTCGTTGTCGTGACGGCGGTGGGAGCAGAAGGGGTGGTGGCGGCTCTGGTAGCTGTGATTCTTGTTGTGCTGTCTTCGCCCAGTTTTCCCTCCACCTGTTTACTCTCCCCCTCGTTGTGGCCAAATTCGTCATCGCCGACTTCATACTGGCTGCGGTGGTGACAGCGCCCATTCCTTTGGTTAGAGCCCCTGCCTTAATGACTGTTCCGGTTGAGATGCCGGCCATCCAAGAGGTTATCGGGGCCGGCAACATCTCGAAAAGCCCGGCGATCCTAACGGTACAGCGTAGAAGCCTATCTTAGTCGAAGTACGATGATCTCTAATTCAAAGTATCATCCACCTGGTTCGCGGTGGAGGTGGAGATGGATGCTGGTAGGCGATTTATAGTTGATGTGATAATTTAAGAATGAAGCGACGAGAGGGAAAAACTTGCTACAAAGAGCAAAATAAAGAGACAAATACTAGAATTAGGGCTTTCAAGGTGTTTCTTTTCACCGAGTTTCATATGGAGAGTTTACAAATGCATCAGGTACACGGGAGAGGGTAAAAGGCTCTGGAAGGAGGGGACCATGTCACGACGAGGGAAACATCTGCAAGTTACGATGAAGCTGCCGGTTACCTGGGAATATTGGAACTCAAATTATCTTTCTGCCTACGCATTTGCCTGACGAAGCTCGATGTTTTTGAAGAGTGAAATTCAATAAATTCGTACGTGTTTATGGTCGATGTAATTGTGCAAAATCCTAGAGTTGAGTCTCAAAGTAGGGTAATTTGGTCGCAAGAGCCCTCTATCCCACAACAGCTGGAAATGCGGGAACACGGCCACATGTGGATGTAAATCGATTTCAATAAGGAACTCTGATGTTTGGAACAAACAAAATGGGATTCAAAGGGCATTGTCGAGCCGACTACAAAGTCGGCCTTCACCGTGAATATTATGGTGTTGTTACCCTGAACAGCCTCACGATCTTACCCCTGTCAGCTATGACGCAACCAAGCCGCAAACTCCTGGGGCTTTTTTTTAAGTGGCTGACCATTTGCCGGTGTCGCACTGGAAGAGGAGACTGCCGACGTCCAAAACCTCCCCTCGCTTCACTTCCCACTAAATATTCTTTAGTTCACAGCCTGTTTGTCTTGTTGACATGAAGCTAGCTGTTCCACGTGTTTCCTTCCGTTCCCATTGTTTCTTTTATCGGCGTTGTTTGTCTGGGTCTTCCAACAGACATCCATTGGGCGTTGTACATACCAACTACTTAAGACTCTCTATTTCGACTTCTCCCTTATCTTCTTCCTGCAACAACTCAACCGATCCATCCGCACAGATCCTCACCAGAACCAAGCTCAACTGTACCCCGCCACCGAGATCGCACCATCTATCGCATTCTACCGCAGACATGGGCTCACAGCCGGAGCAGACCAAGCGGAATGGGGCCGTGGACCTTCGTCCAGCTGAGGTTGCTGGAGACCTTGGTTTCACGCCCGTTATCCAGGTCTCTGGGCCATGGACAGTTGACAAGGTAGTCGAAAAGATCCCCGGTGATGCCCCCATTGAAGGGTCTGAATCCCCGGTTCCCTTTTTCCACCTCCTCGAGCGACTCAAGACCACCAAGCGAGAAGGATGGCGACGATTCGGCATTGAGAGGTAACTTGCTTGGACTATGATCTTCTGATAAGGTTACTGACATCCTTAGGGGAGAATCCATCGCCGACCACATGTACCGCATGTCCATGATTTCCATGTTCGCCCCGCCGTCCCTCGCCCCGAAGCTCGATCTTGCCAAATGCATGAAGATGTGCCTGATTCACGACATGGCTGAGCTGCTCGTCGGTGACATCACCCCCGTCGATGGCGTCCCCAAGCCAGAGAAGAGCCGCCGCGAGGCCGAGACGATGGACTTTTTGACCAAGAACCTTTTGCGAAACGTCGCTGGCGGCACAACGGGCGAGGATATCCGCGCTATCTGGCAAGAGTATGAGGACTCTAAGACCCTTGAGAGTCACTTTGTGCACGATGTGGACAAGATGGAGCTGCTCCTGCAGATGGTCGAGTACGAGAAGCATGGCGACGGTAAACTTGATCTGGGCGAGTTCGCATATGTTGCAACTCGAATCACCCTCCCGGAGATGAAGGCCTGGGGCCAGGAAGTTCTCAAGGAGCGGGAGGCATTCTGGGGAAGCAAGGCCCACGTCCACGGAGAACAGGGCGTCGACGGAGGAGTTAAGCCGGAGCGAAAAGGTCAGCAGGATGACTACTACTCTCGTGGCTGAGCTTCTCGTGCCTGGGCTTTTTTGAATTTGAGGACCAAGACAGGAGCTGGAATGATACCAATGGCCTTTGGGGGATTTTAAGGGATGATGGCGTCTGGACTGAAGGGAAGGGAATGGTACGGTACGGATCCTTAGAGGGCATCTGTTCACGCAGCATGAATAACATGGTTAATGAGCAAGCAAGAATAACGACAGTGTGTTTAGATAGCATCATGGATTAGATCGCCCAGTTTGTCGCTTTCCCATTAATGATGAGAGTAACGATGTCAGGGACCTGGATGCTTATCTAATCAATCATCCACATTTTCTAGACAGGACTTAGATGAAGCCTCCATTTCGGCGATCTCCTGGGACAACCAATACAGAAACACATGGTGGAAATGAGCCAAATCAATCGCCAGAAGAAAAACTGCGGCTGGTTCCTCTCCCCCTGATCCATTGTCCCCGTTCTTTGTCAAAAAGCTAAACCCTGCCGATCTGAGTGGGCCAACATCACCCGCCATCCCCAACCAAAAACCCTGGGAACCCGCCGACGCAGGGGCACAGAGCCGGGAGCTGCACTCGCTAAAGCGGCCTCGAGCAAAGCTTTGTCTTCCTAGCCACGCACTATTCGACAGCGGTGAGTAAAGAGGCAAAAAGATCGGTCGGGGGGGAACAAGGTTGAGGAATGAAGAGAACCCAGCCTCTCGATACTCCCTGCGTTTCGTTGCGACTGCGACTCCCGTATCTTTTTTTCCTGCATCTTACACCACCTGCAGCAGCCTCCACCAGCAAATTGAAACTCGGAAGCTCCAGGCAAGCAATCAGCTTAAGAGCTGCACCAATCATCCATCGACAAAGACGCTGGCCCCCCAACCGCAAACCACCCCTGTCAAAGAAAACAACCAAGTCGGCAAGCTGTTTGGTGCTGAACGTCACAAGACTGCGGCGAGCGGCAGACGGGTCTCGCTTTCAAGGCCCTCTTTCTTACTTGCATCCATCGCATCATACTACGTACCTACAGTGCAGCGCCAAAGAGATCACGTTCCTCGGGACCCAAAGTTTCGTTAGAGTTGCTGCGTGCGGGCAGGCAACCAAAAGGCAAACTCCTCAACCACATGCGCTGAAGGCCATCTCTTTGTCAACACCAACACCCACCCGCACACGGACAAGGCACAAGACCCGACTCCAAACAAAGACAGTCACGAGGCGATAACTCAACCATCGCCATTTGTCGTCTCTTCGCTCAAACTACGATTTCTCTATTGCGCTCGACCTCGAATTCATCACCGATTACTATACCGATTCTACAGACGACTCAGTTTCCCCCGGACCCGCTCCAAGGCGTAGTCCTGACATGTGTCTCGGCTGCCGCTGAGCTTCTGTTTATTCTTTTACAGCTTCCATCTCGCTCCGATCCTTGCGCTTGCGTGCGCATGACGCCCGCTATCCGCATTCCTACCTTTCAAGAAAAATGACCGTTCCTCCGCATTTCCACATGCCCGGCGCTTTTCACGGCGAGGGCGTCCATCCTGGACTGTTTCGCCCGCCCATGTCGCCCAGCTCGAGCACCAGCTTCGGATACGCTGCCCCTCGCATCAGCGCCGCTCATGACGTGCACGCATCTAAGCGCAAGCGGAATCGCCATGACATGTCACGATCGCAGGATATCCGCATGGAAGGCGACCTCGACCATAATGGCTTCTTCAGCACACCTGTCGCGCAGACTAGAAGTGGCGATAGGCGCTATCAACTCGCCGGCCAGCTCGACACCCCAACCAGCGGCCCCTTCGAAAGCGGCATCCTCGGCGAAAGCATGTACTCGGACTCGGATTATAGAAGAGCTCTTGGATCGAAGAGAGCTCATGACGACATAGACCAGAATGTTGGCGGCCCCACGCCGCTCTTCAACCTCCCTCCGCAGCCGATGCCATCGCAGAGCTGGGGAAGCTTCGCATTCTCTACCCTCGGCGGTGTTGTTGGACGTGTGTGGGAGTTTTGCAAGGCGGGCGCATTCCGAGGCTTCCAGGCCGGTGGTGGTAAGGCCTTTTCGGTGTCTACCGGCAGAGTACAGGAACTGCCGGAACTACCCTCGATCGACGAGAAGGCGGATGAGAATCAGCATCTACCAGGCGGCTTCCCTCTCCAGGGAGATTACTTCAACCACCAGTCTGAGATCCCCGAGGACCCCATCAACAGCGGAGCATCTACTCCGACAGGACCGGCCCCGAAACGGAGGCATACTGATCATCGAGATGAGCTGGGTAGGAATTGGGTCCTGGTGAGTGACGATAAGCCAGCTCAGCCGAAACCTACCCCTCCAGCGCGACGTGCTTCCTATCGCCCGACCCCTCGATCGCGAAACACGGGCCCATCGATGGCAACCGGTCGACGCATCAGCACACCCGCCTCTCGATTCTCGTCAGCATCGACTCCGACCCAGCGACGACCGGCCAGTCGCCCTACTAGCCGCCTTTCGCATGTTCCTTCGCCGTCGCTGCCCTCCCCGATCCCAGCGTCAACCGCATCCTTCGCATCTTTCGCTGGTCCTCGATCTCCTTCCCCTAGCAAGATTCCTCAACCTACCCGACGTCGAAACACCATGGCACCATCTCCGAGTCCAAGCAACATGTCCCATCGCCGCTCCCACAGCAACGCCTCGACAGCTTCGGCACGTGCTTCAGTTGAAGCCAGCCCTCGACTTGATGCTGAAGCTAAGCATCTGGCTGCCCGTCGTAAGATGGAGGAGCGTGACACAGATGTACGCATCAACGCCTTCAACAAGCAGCTACAAGACATGATTCGCCAGGGTCGGGAGGCCCTAGGCACGACGATTGAAGTGGAAGGCAATTGGGAGGATGAACTATAAGCGTTCCACCACCGACGACACGCTTACAGCATTTAGATCTTTGATGATGCCCGTTTTGTCCTTTTTGTTTTCATGATGTTTCCACTGATACCCTCCCATTCTTTCTTTGGGCTGAAATTTTCTCGAAGCTTAAGTATTGTTGTCGGAAGTCTGGCTGGAATGCTGAATGGGATGGATCTTACGAGGGAGTTTTCTATTATCTGGTCGGCGTTGAAAGAGAATGGAGGGATTTGTCTCTTGGTCTTCGTTGACCACCTTCTTACGTTCTGCTCTAGGGATTGACTTGACTGGTGTTTACTTTATGCCATTTTACGCCTTCTCTTCTTGTCACTTCTATTCACTCAAACAAACGGTTGAATCCAAAGCTTATGATCGAAACACCGCCTTTTTATAACATTTACGATATGAACCGGCTGACAGTACGAGCACGTTGTGCACGACACGAATGACCTACACGTCGAGGCCTTTTAATAAAAGTTACACATTGCCTCGCTATAACTCGCTTCGTTTTCCTCGAGATCGTTCGTCTACGATACGCCCGATTTTCGACCTCACTGCGATGTCCTCTGGAGCCAGTGTATTGCTCAAGACTTGGTTGTCACAGAAGGAGGATTGCTTGGACCAAAATGATTGCATCTACCTATGCTCAATAATTCAACAGGCTTGCGAGACTCAAGCTAATCTTGATGAGAGTCTATAACCATCTCTCTGGATCCAAGTCCAAATCCAACGGCGCTGTATCCAACATATTCGCAAGTTCCAACGCAGACGCCATCGGCCAATCCCATACATTCCACTGAAGTTGCTCGAGGTCAGGCGGCACTTGAAGATCTGAGAATATCTTTTTGCGCAGCAAGTCCAACACTTCGGCACACTGAGCCACATGATTCCCGACATCATCCGTGTGTGTATGAAGCTGTCGAAGCGTTTCGATGCATGACTGGATGAGGCTCTCGTCTTGGTCAACCGTCACTGGATATCCTTTCCAGCCAGCAAAGAGGATCGTCAAGCCTGATTGCCATAGCATATGTATTCCGTTGGGGTAGAGAAGCGTCACAAGGAGACTTTCTGGCCAGTCGCTCGCAGGATACTCTGCACCTTGGCTGTCAGCTCCCATCATGGCTAGGCCAGCCGATAAGAGTCTGACGAGAGTGGCGGAAGCTTGACCGCAGGCTTTGAGTGATGGGACGAACTGCGCATCGGCGACCGTGAATGAGAGAGCTGGTCGATGGACATGAATTGTTGCGACGCAATGCGCGACTCTCAGGAATATTGTCTCAAGCGACATGTTTACGACCGGCGTGGCTAGTTCAGGGTCCATATCAGGCTCGAGGACTACCCTCTCCCACATATTAAGTTCGGCTTGCAGATGAGCGATCTTGGACACTCCGCCACGGCGACGGGTAGTGGTATAAAGGTCTTCAAGCGTCCGTCCGATGATGCGGGCGAGCTTGAATAGGCTGATGGCCGTGTCAACCTGTGACCTCTCCCCTGGCAAAGGAAACTCGACGTGCGTTCGGGACAAAAGGTCATGGTCCACACTTGTTGGGAGATCTGTGTCGACATCTTGGTCTCGTATTAATCGAGGCATGCCATGATAGGCACTCGAGAACCTGGAATGGATTCAGCAACAAGCACTTCAAAAGAGGTGTGATACTGACGCGTCTAGTGAGTATTGGCACCACCAAGCCCGTCTTCTGAGTTCAGTCTCGAGAGGATCAAACTTGAAGCGATGGGAATGGCGATGAAGTCCCAGAGTCTGAGCTAAGCGCGTTGCTACTCCTGATATATGGGACGCTGTTGAATAGCGCCCGGATAGTTGGAGATATATCTGCATGATGACGAGTCCCTGTAGGCTTTGAAGACTTGGTTGATCAATCACCCTGTCTAGCAAAGCCGTGGCCATGGTATAGAAGCGCTCGGATTGGCATAAGAAGTGATGGTGCTGTTGAGTGCAGTCTCCCTTCTGGCCAATTGTTCCGAGGGCAAGTAGCCCAAGGACTTGATATAGGATGATAATGCTGGAGCTCGGGGCTTCGTATAGTCCAAGTAGCCTCTGTATAGCATCTATCGTCGATGACTTGTGGACAATGGGATATAGCGGCGTCCACCTATTAATAGTAGCCTCCACGATCTCTACCGTGTTTGGCGGTAGCTGTTGGACCAAATCGGAGACTGCAGGCGTGAGAGGATTCTGAACAGAGGACCCCCAAGGGCTGTGCAGATACAAGCCGTAAGCGCAGCTGGGGAAAGCGTCTTTGTGCATCTGGAGAAGTTGAAGCTGCTGCTCAGCCTGGCTGATGAAGTGAACTCCAGTAGTTGAACCACCAAACATGGAAGCTTGTCGATCATCTGCCACGAGACGTCCCATATGACCGATCACAGGCTCGCTTGCCGACTTTATCGTGACGGGCTGGGTTCTGCTCATCGAGCTACTAGTCCCTGAAGTGTTGGTTATTAGGGGCAGGGAAAGCACTTGGCTTGTCTGCTGGAGCGGGATAGACTGTGATGGGACGACATTTTGAGATATCGGAGTTGAAGCTTCTGTAAGATGTTGAGAATGGCTTGGGGGTGTCTGACGACGTTGCTCAATGCCTTCGGCTTCGTAGAAGCTGCTCCTAGTTAGAAAAGTGAACTAGTTGCCTTGAAATACCTTGCCTTTTCCGTTTCCTATTTCTTTTCAACTTGGCTGTAGTTACGCAGACAATGCCTGCTTGAAGGCAAGGAGAGCACTGAGAGAGTTAGTATAGGAGAGATGAAGCAATATCTCTTTCACTTGCATCATTATCTTGGCCATGACATCTGATCTTTCTCCTGAGAATTGTTAGTCGAGGCCATACACGTGAACTACTGAGTGAGCTGAAGAAGGTCCATACCGCCGACATCGGTCACTATAATACTTGCGTTAGCTCAAGTTCGTATTGATATCTGAGACAGTTCAGACTGACCAGACTTGGCCTGGAACTCTGCCAACAGGCGAGTCCGAGGAGACACTTTCAAGAGTCGAGGCCATGAGAGAGGTTGGTTGTTAGGATTCAAGTTTGTACCTGGTGATCAGTCCAAGATTACGAAATGGTCATGCCAGGTACAATGCGGGGTCACACTAGCCGAAATTTGGAGAAACCGCTAATTAAGTGGAATTATTAGCTAGGTTTTAGCAACTATCTATCATGGTTCTACTTTGTACAGATAAACTGGGCAGTTACACAAGCTTCTCCTTGCATTCAACGTGTTCCCATACAAATGAGACTTTGGTTATGCTCTCAAGATATCATAGCCAAGCTGGTACTGGGATAGACTCCATATAACCCTTCAGACTTTCAGTAGGCGTAAAGGGTAACGGCCTCGTTCTCCGACTCTCGAATCTTCTTGTTCAACCGCATCAACCAAACTCTCATAGCCCAAGCACACATAATACTAGTAACAGCAAACCCAACCATGCTGGAGAAACCCATCCTATACGCAGGATCATCTGACTTGGGCCAGAGGTAGGCACAGTAGATGTATGCCAAGTTGGCCGTGACGTTGACAAGAGCATATGCGACAGACTTCTTCTCAGGGGTCTGAGAGAGGGTGTTGCTAACCCAGCCGAGAATAACGGATCCAACTGAGTAAGCACCTGTGGCATATAGAAAGGTAGCTGTGTAGCGTGCAGCTAGGTCGAGGGTTGCGCAAGACATTACGAAACCGACAACTGCTAGGGAGAGACCGGCTGTGATGTGCCAAGTTCGCTCGTTGAAGTGACCCGAAGACCAAGCGAATGGAATACCAAGGATTCCAGAGACAAAGTATGGAGGAGCGGTAAGGAGAAGAGCGGTAGTGGACTTGAACCCCATGGACCTAATGATAGTAGGGAAGAAGTTGTTAAAAGAGCAAGCACTAGATTGGTCAGTTTAGATTCTCAGATCAAGATTGGAAAACACGAACCTGATGTGGAGATTCTGCATAAGACAGAAGAGCCAAGTGCGAGGATCACTACAGGCTTGCTTAAGACCTTCCCAGGTTGAGCCTCGAGTCTGCCCGCCGACGGTATCTCGCTTGATTCGTTGAATACAGAGCTCACGCTCCTCGGGGGTGAGCCAGCGGGTTTGGGAGGGGTCGTCTGGGAGAAGGAAGAAGCCGAACATGGCGACGATGGCGGTGACGCAGCCTTCGATGATGAAAAGCCTATGGTGATTGGTTATTATAGATACTCAGAAATTGGAGGAGGCCACGCGTACCATTGCCAACCTGCAATTCCTTTGACCTTGTCGAGCGTGGAAAACGTGGCTGCGGCAATGAGACCTGAGCATCCTGTGCTCACAACCTGTCCGGTATACAGCAGCGAGATTCGCGTAGCGAGTTCCTTTCGTGTGTAATAAATCGACAGCAAGTACAAGGCGCCAGGGTAGAAAGGCTAAAGACACCGAGTTAATTTCCGAACGTCAAGTTGAGGGACAAGACTTACAGCTTCAACAAAACCAAGGAAGAATCGACAAGCAATCAGACCATTGTAGTTCTTGACAAGTGCAGTACAAGCTGAGACGGTGGCCCAGCCGATCATGCAGATGGATAGATAGATGGAAGGTCGAGTTCGTGTCATGAACATGTTGGAGGGGACTGGGCGCGCGCGTTAGTCTTGTTGCTCTGGTTGATGCCAAGGATGAACAAACGTACCTTGCATCAGAAGATAACCAACAAACAGGATCGAAATTGCCGTGTTGTACTGGACGCCTTTGAGGTTTAGATCCTCTTCGAGAGTGTTCAATCGAGCTTGGGGAAGGGCGTTTCGGTCGAGGTAGTTGAGAAAGTACATGGCCCAAAGAATAGGCTTCTCTTGTTAGCAACTGAATATAGACTATTCCTGAGAGACATACCATGATCATTCTATCAAGCTTTCGAACGAGAGCAATCTCAGCGGGATCAGTTTTTGCAGCAGCACCAGAGTAATCACCACGATTGACACCTGGATCATCTTTCTCGAGCATCGTTTCGTCGTGGATTGCTTCAAGCTCGGAGGGTTTCATGTCCTTGGACAGTCGAGAAGTAGCAGCCATGATGTGCACAATAGAGATATGATGGAAGAGGCAGGAGATGAAGTGCCTTGAAGTCTGGGGAAATAAGAAGACATGTTTGCATCTATATACTCCCCAGACCACACCCTCTGATCTAGACCGTTCATCTTTTAGACTCGAGCTATTACCCCCATGGAGAAATTCCTAGCCCTCTGGGGAAAATGCGGAGAAGAACGGTGTAAAGTCGTTGGATGATTGATGGTTACGCCGTTATCCCGTTATCCCGCTATTCCGTCAGCTTATCCCGCTGCAACGCCGTAGCATCGACTCCACAGGTGGCATTGATGGTCGGACGAGATGGCGGAATAGAGGATTTAAAGTGGCGGGATTGAGAAATTGGGTTGTTTGATTGGTGATTGAGTTGTGGGCTATTACAGGGAGGAAATGCATAAAACGTCGACTCCCGTATGACCTTTGTTCTATACCTATTCTTGACTCTTAAGCAACTTGCTTGACCAATTATCATCATGGCTGCCGCTACTGTCTTTGACTCGACTCTCTTTGGAAATACATTCGGGACCGAAGAGATTCGAGAGTGCTTCTCAGAACGGTCATATGTTTCCAAGCTCATCGAAGCTGAATGTGCTCTTGCTCGAGCTGAAGAGGATGAGGGTGTCATCCCTCAAGGCACTGCTGGTGTCATTCAGAAGCATAGCCATGTCTCCAAGATAGACTGGCCTTTGCTGGCACAGAAGGCTGAGATTGTAGGATATCCTATCCTCGGTCTCGTGGAGCAGATGGCTTCATGGGTTCCTCACCAAGAGGGTAAGTAGTCTTCCTTCGTATGAAGCTTCTAACTGACATTTTTAAGCTGGATACATCCATTGGGGTGCTACTACACAAGATATCATGGACCTAGCCTCTCAACTACAGATCAAAGAAGGTCTCGTAATTATAGAGCGTCTCCTAAACGAGACAATCAGCATCCTCGAATCCATGACATCAAAGTACCGCAACACATCAATGGCAGGCCGAACACATCTGCAACACGCCCTACCCATAACCTTTGGCTACAAATGTGGCGTCTGGCTTGCCGGACTACGACGTCACGCCGAACGCCTTCAGCAGATCAAGGAGCGCTGTCTGCTCGTGCAGTTTGGCGGTGCAGCCGGGACTCTAGCTTCTTTGGGGACTTCAGACAGTGGTATTCGAGTTAGGAAGAGGTTAGCTGTTATCTTGGGTCTTCGGGATCCGGTTATTACTTGGCATGTTGCTAGAGATACCATTGCGGAGGTTGTCAACTTTTTGGCTTTGGTTGGTGGGTCTCTTGGAAAGATTGCTCTTGACTTGATCATGATGTCCTCAAACGAGCTGAACGAGGTGAGCTTTTAGACCGAGGTGTCTTTGGACAGCTGACTGACTGTGTCCCTAGGTTGCTGAACCATTCGTTCCTCATCGAGGAGCATCCTCAACAATGCCCCAAAAGAGAAACCCAATCTCAAGCGAGATAATCCTAGCCCAATCCAAGATCCTCCGAGCACAAGCAGGACTCGTACTCGACGCCATGGTATCAGACTTTGAACGAGCATCAGGTCCTTGGCATCTAGAGTGGGCAGCGCTACCAGTGGCCTTTATCTCGGCAGTTGGATCACTTCATCAAGCAAACTTTGCCCTCTCCGGTCTACAGGTAAATCAAGATGCCATGAAGGCTAATCTTGAGTCGACAAGGGGTCTCATTGTTGCTGAAGCTGTCATGATGAAGTTGGCTGTGTATGTGGGTCGACAGGAAGCACATGAGATTGTTTATGGGGCTTGTGTGTCCGCGTTGGATAAGAATACTTCGTTGCTTGAGGCACTGGAGAAGGTATCGGAAGTTACACAGCATCTTTCTTCTGAGGAGTTGTCGTTGTTGTGTGATCCGAGTCAGTATCTTGGTTGTTGCCAACTGATGGTGGATGAGCTGCTGTCGTCCTCTGAGAGTGTCAAGACGAATGGGAAGGCAAATGGCAAGACGAACGGTGTGGCGAATGGTGTGGCAAATGGGACAACGAACGGGACGACAAATGGTCATCATTGAAGGAATTTTGGCTATATGAGATGTGTAAAGAGATAAGGACATAGAATTCATTACTATTTGGAAACGAGTATTGGTTACCTCCCATGAAGCGCAGCGATAATAGTATCAGCTTTGAAGAATTCGGCTCGGCAAACATAGTATACAGCTATCTCTTCAAATAAAAAGATCAAGTAATCGGACGACTCCAGTTATACAACGGCTTACAGCGGCCTCTCCATGAATGTTTGCCCAAATGCAAGCCCCTATCTTCAGGCCAAGCCAAGTTTCGTAAAACATGCAGCCTAATCCATAAACTAACAAGCCACCTGCCATTCACATTGGACACTGGCTTGAACAACGTACCACATTTTCGAGTGACGGACATCAACGGCAAGGAGCTTGGTTTTGCGTGACAAGAAACGTGGAAGCAACCAAGCCTCTGCATCTATTGCTATCTAGGATACGGTCCTTTTGAAGAAAAGCTTTCTTGAGGCGTTAAGAGCCCGTCATGGAGTAGATAGTCAGGTCCAAGAGCCTTGTCGAATTCGAATTGCTACGCTATAAAGCATTCGGCGTTGAGGCTGTCAATTTATAGTAGGGATGTTCCGCCCCCTATTTGTATCTTTATGGAGCTGACCTACCCACCATGCATTTAATTCTGCTTGTGATTTTATGCAGTCTGCAATTTGCAGCTACTCGATGGGCACGAGAGCAAAAAGATGTCCCTATCGGGGTTGCCATTCATAGTTGCACCCAGAAAGATGTGATTGCACTCACCTTTGACGACGGACCTTTCTATTACACCGAATCACTCCTGGATCTCCTTGCTGAAGCTGATTTACCAGCTACTTTCTTTGTAAACGGGAAAAACTGGGCAAATATTCAGGATTATCGCTCTACAATCATTCGAATGGTCAATGAGGGACATCAAGTTGCCTCACACACGTACGTCTCTTTGAATCTCATACGAGCTCTCGTTTTAACAAGCTTCTAGATATGGTCATCCTAACTTGGTACACCTCGATGAAGCCAACGTCAAGTTGGAAATGACCAAACTGGAAGACGAGTTTATCAAAATCCTCGGCAAATTTCCCATCTACATGCGTCCGCCGTACTTGAGCTACAACACCCGGACTCTAAAAGTCCTAGGCGAACTTGGATATAAAGTCATCGATGCAGATATTGACACTCTTGACTGGCGACACAATGCACCTCACGCAGTTGGACAGTCCTTGGAACTATTCTCGGGTAGGCTATGGAATGGAGGCTCCATTGTTCTTATGCATGATATTCACCGTAGTACGGTTGAGAATCTGGTGCCGTTGGTCATTAAACGTCTTGCCCAAAGTGGAAAACGAGGTGAGTCTTTTTCTTGATACATGTAACTTGAAACTTATACCTTATTAGCTGTTACTATTGGGGAGTGTCTTGGGGATCCTAAGGAGAACTGGTACCGGGAATCGCGTTCTGAGGTCAAGTATTTGGTCAAGGATCATTCAAAGACGAATAAGGATTGGCACGTGTATAAGATTTGGAAAGCAAACAAGCTTACTTGGTCTGAGTAGACTTGTGTGGATAGAGAAAGGGGTCTCTGATATCCATCATCACTGGTATTCTCCTTGGGAAAGGTGAACAGGACAAACCTCAAGTCCACGGTTTCATCACCTTTTGTCAACCCCCTCTTCAACAAATCCATAAGAGATATTTCTCAGAGTACCAGAAGAGGTCTCGGATCGCTTGGGTTGGCCTAATTTCTTAGGCGAATGGTCAAGTGCTTGACGCCATCCATCTCGCAATGCACGCCATTTTCCAGACAACCAATGTTGTATACCAAATACCGATAAGCGCGATGGCATAATTCCCAAGATTATCAACTCATTCAATTACTCCCCCGCATTGATATGATTGATAAGCTAAACTTGTATTGTATGACTACGCGACGAACCAATCCGAGCGGGAACTCGCTATCATGACCTCGCAGATGTGCGCAATCTTTCACAGAATGATGAAAACGAACTCACTAAGCTGAGGATTCTGGTATAAGTGACAGCTCAACTCTAATTCACAACAAACAGTTGAAAACCTTCAACTTTGTCTCCTCTCAAAATGGCTCACCTCGAATCTCGAAAGCACATCTCCCCAGACTCTGGGTTCCCAGTAACCATCCACCCTCACTTCAACGCCAAGATCAAAGACTGGACCCCTCCGGAAGCTTTACGCGAGGAGATAACCCCTCCCCGTGACAGAGCGCACTTTGCAGACCCTGAAAAGAAGGCTTTGTTTTCAGTGGCAAAGAAGACGGATCTCACAGAATCTATCGGTTCGGTTCTGGAGAATGTCCAACTGTCACAGTTGACGCCTCAGCAGTTGGATGAACTTGCTTTGTTGGTTAATGAACGGGGTGTTGTCTTTTTCAGGGATCAAGATCTTGATACTGAAAAACAGGTCAAATTGTTCGAGCACTACGGCATCCTTGATCGTCATCCCGCACAGAAAGATGTCAAGCACGTTGTGATCCGGGGAAGTACACAAGATCACCGAGAGATTGCCAAGTATACCCCTTGGCCTTCGGGTGACTTTCACGCGGACACTTCCTTTGAAATCAACCCCCCTTCTTATTCACTTCTTCGTATGGAGGAGCATCCTGAAGTTGGTGGTGACACTGCGTGGATTTCTGGTTATGGACTGTATGATACTTTGAGTGATGCTATGAAGAGATTTGTTGAGGGTCTTCATGCTGTTCACACTTCACGAGTAAGTATGGTTCTTATTAGAAAGAAATATGACATTAACATTGCGGCAGTTGCAATATGACACCATCCTCGACCTTTGGGGAACAGGACCGAATCGTCCACCTATCGATACTCATCATCCAGCTGTGAGGACTCATCCAGTCACTGGACTCAAGGCTGTCAACGTGAATCCGGGCTTTGTAACTGGGTTTGCCGAGTTGAAAAAGGTGGAATCAGGTGAGCAAACTAAAACTAGTATGTGTTTTCAGAAACTAATTCACTTCTAGACAAACTGCTCGACTTCTTTGCCTACCATCTCCACTCTGCCGATGATCACTATGTGAGATGGAAGTGGACAGTGGGTGCCGTAGCTATGTGGGACAACCGGTATGCCACCAAGTAACCCATTTTAATTTTACTACTCACCAGTCCTAGATGCGTTCTTCACCGTGTGATTCCTGGAACCTACGACACACCCCGTCGAGGTATTCGAACGACAGTCTTTGGAGAGAAACGTGAGTTTATATGCCAATGCCCGCTTGCATTTAACTAACCTTTCTTGACAGCCTACTATGATCCGAATAGTGAGGGACGTGCTGAACGTGAGGCAAGACTTCGAGATGCCGCGAAGAAAGAAACCAATGGTGATGGAGCAGATTCGAAACCAACACTTGAAACTCCCGCTTGATTAATTTAGCAATCTATTTGGAATTTTGAAGAATTTCTCAGACTATATAGCCATGGCTTAACTAATTCCCAAATTCATCGTCCTCGATACTGTACATGAACTACCGCCACTATTTACGAGCTTTGATATACACCTTGAACCCCTTAGGCTTGACAAACCAGTAGTTCAGAGTGTCCAACTCCGCCACGTTAAAGTTGTTATTAGGAAACGAAAAGTCAAAGTCTCGAATAATTCGTGGTATCAACTTGGATATCTCCATAGTAGAAATATGTCTCCCGATGCATGTTCTTGCGCCTATGCCAAACTTGACAGGCAGTCAGTCATGTTATCTTAGGGGGGAGGTGGTTACTTACCGGAATCCAGTGACGGTTCATAGCATCGAGTTTTTGCTTGTCGCCTTCTAGCCAACGCTCAGGACGGAATATATCTGGGTCGGGACCAAAGATTGTCGAGTTGACGTGCTCTACCCAGGTGTTGACACCCACAATCGTCTGGTTAGGTTAGCAAATGCATCATCGGGAAGAGGCAAAGTCTGCTTACTCCTTCAGGGAAGAACTGCCCAGCAATTGTTGCACCACCTTTAGGAACCACTCTCTCCAAAGGCTGCCCAGTAGCAGGGTGCAGCCTCAAACCCTCCTTCAACACAGCCTGGAGATACTCCATATCTTGAGTCTCCTTGAAGCTAAAATGCCTAGGATCTGCTGCTCGTTTCTGGTGTTCCTCAATTTCTTGCCGAAGCTTCTGAGTTACTTCCGGATTCTTCATGAGAAAGAAGAGAATCGCAGAGAGACTGATACCGGTGGTGTCTGACCCAGCCGTCATGTTTGATGCACATCCACTAAGGACATACCAAGCGTCATATGTAGCTGGATCCTTTCTGTGACGAGCCACATACTTGGAAAGAAAGTCCATCCTCTGAATGTCTTCATTCTCAATGTCTAGGTTCTTCGGCTTGGATTGGTGCTCCTTCATGCATCGTTCCGTAAACTGGATGACATATTGTATCCCAGTACCAGAATTCCCGGCAAACCAGTTACGGATGGCGAATAATGCGGGATGAATCCAGGAGAAGATGCCAACTCTGCAGGCGTAGGCTAGGAACCCTTCTAAGGAGGCCATGATGCCGGCTATGTCCACGCCTTGGTCGAGGAAACCGAGTCTCGTTGAGTATGTGATCATGCTGATAACGTCAAAGGCGTAGCACTGGAACCAATGGCCCATATCGACCAAAGGTTTGCTCTCTGTAGAATCGGGATCCGCTGCCATCTCTCGGAGTCTTTGATCGAACAAATCGGCACATTCGTCTACAAAGTCCTCGTACGAGATCAAAGCAGACATGGCATGAGTGCTCTGGTAAAGTCTTCGCAATTGAGAATGCTCCTTGATATTCTCATGGGCAAATATCGACGGCTGATTAGGGTCGGGAGTGGTGAATGTTCGATAGAAGGAGGACTTGGCAAACTTGTCAGCTTTGCCAACTCCATAAATGATCTGAGCCGCCTCGGGGTGGTCAAAGCTATATCGATTAGGTCCGTAGCGAACAATAGGACCGTATTGACGGTGAAGATTAATGTTGTCGCGTTCAAAATGTCCTCGCGATACTCGATTGAGGTACCATAAATCTGTAAAGCGGGCTAGAGTAGGTCCGGGGACATTCTTGAGGGGAGAGAAGAGAGCCTGATAGACACGAGATAGAACCTTGAGTGCGACTACTAGTGCTAGAGAGCACAAGGGTACAAGATAAATGAGGGCCGCCATATTATGGACGGATGAGCGAATATGTCTTACATTGTTTTGTTCAATTGGGATATGCGACCACTTTAAGAGAAGCCCTTCCCGTGTGGTCCCGTGTGGGGATCCGATACTCCATCTCACTTCGGTGTACTCCAATTCTAGGCACCAATTACATGAAGTTATTGACCGATGCGGGGAGCCGAGATCATCGTGTAAGTGGGTTTATATAAGACGGCGTGTGCGTATTTGGCCTGTAATGATACCGTTGCTTTTGTGAGAGGTTGCGGTGGCTCCTAATGTACGATATCCATGGTGCGCTGGTCGCAATTAGTGCCCTATTGCTGTGATGGGAAACTACATCAATGCACTTCATGAACATAGTAGAAGTATATTGGTAAATGTTATATACGAACCGAAGCCGGACTGTGCATGGATAGCTCCCCCGAATTATCCTTGGCGACTGGGTGTTGATTGCTGGTGGAGGACTGTTGTCATGTCTCAAAGATGCTTCTCTACGGGCTGCACAGGGCCTACTGAATGCACTGCAGATGGTGTGTTCAGCCAATCGGGGAGCACCATTCTCAATACCACATCTAGGGCATACTTGACCGCTTCCCGCTGACAACAACAACAGCAGCAACACTCTCAACTACAACGACAGCATCACCTCTCCAAAACACCATGGCGCTCGTAAACGACTCGCATGAGACGCAAAAACTACTCATACAAATGTCTGGTGCGCCCGGCTCCGGAAAAAGCACGATAGCGAGACTACTCCGACAGTCAATTGGCGGGGTTGTCATTGACCACGATGTCCTGAGATCCGCTCTCCTTGAAGATAGCGATGTTCCATTCGACCAAGTAGCCAAACGCGCATATAATCTTCAATGGAGACTCGCAGAGGATTTCATGAAGCAGGGACTCAATGTCATCATTGACAGTACCTGCAACTTCCAAGAGGTTCTCGATCAGGGTTCGGCCCTTGCTGGACAACAGGGCTTTACTCATTGGTACGTCGAGTGTAAGGTTGAGGATATCGACCTTTTGGATGAAAGATTACGCACGCGAGATTCCATGAAGAGTCAGCGAACAGCCGTCGATTGTCCCCCTGCAGCAGCGAGCAGCGCTCGTGTAGGTGAGGATTCTCGGGCGCTCTTTAAGAAATGGATTGAGAGCCCATGTCGTCCTGAAAACAATGCCATCATGTTGGATTCTACAAGCAGTCCAGAGGTGAATCTAGACCTTGTCTTGAATCAGATTGTTGGTTGAGTGGCCGGTATCAAGGTCACGTCACGGGCCCTCGACCTTGGTCAAAGTGCTTCAGATTACCCAGCAGGGAAGATCCAGAACTCGCTCAAAATGCCGTGGGTAGTTTCTAAAACGGCGACACTATTGAGGTTTCTGAAGTAGGTGGCGGAATCGGAGGAGCTAAGATGGTGAACAGTTAGTTACAGCCCCGCGCTGTTGGCTTTAGAGCACCTTCATGTAGGTCGGAGATAGAGCGCAAAGATTACAACAAAGTAACTAGGAGTATTTAAAATGAGAATATATTTAATTCTTGCATACTTTCATCGGCTGCGTGGCCCAAGCCAGCTCCCCGCTTCTCCTCTCTTACATGCTTCTTGGTCGCACCTCGACATCCAAAGTATATGTCATAGCAATGAGTTCGACTTCACAACAGCATTCAGCTGACGGCGGTTCGCGAAACATCGTTGACTGTGCATTGGACGACGAATTGCTGAGGACGCGTTGCCCCTCTTGACAATGGTCGACATGCAAGCGTGCCACGGCATTTGCTCGGGAAACTGGATCTGCAGCAGTCCTCACCAAGCTATTGAGAGAGATTTTAACTTTTCCGGATTTATCCTTTCTCTCATCTTTTGGGGGCATTATCCGACATGCCATGAGCTCCGTCGGCTCTTTGAATGAGTATGCCGCGGCGTTCAAGCATTGTCCTAACATCATCAGCATCAAAGTCAGGACCTTGACGACGACTGCCGCAACTCCCTTGGCTATTACCCGCACCTAGTCTCATGCAAGAGAGCCTGCTACATGCGTTCAAATACGGGGTCAAGCATTCTCCGTGAGGGGACACTGCATCTCCACGAATACTAGCACCCTGCCTCGGTGCTCCAGGACGCGAGATGTAAGATCCCAGTAAGAGATTGAGTTAGTGGAGGAAATTGTTGAAAATAGCTGAATACTCCTAGTGATACGTTCTATGCACCACTGACACGTAAACTGGCACCTTTCCAAAACACCCTCCACATCAACAGTCGCGTGTCGTTGCGTAACCACCATGGCTGAAGAAACTCGAGTGGATATCGCCCGCCCACCGAGCGCCGGGCCGCGGGGAGGGGCACCAGCGGGGAGATGGCGCTGGTCACGGGGAGCTCGGGTGGTCGCATGAGCAACGCGGTCTAGAGCAATAGTTGCTGATCCGATGCGGAACTCGGGGGCGAGAGCCGAAAAAGGCGACGAGCCGGGAATAGCGTGATCCTCGGGGAGAAGTGGAATGTTTGATGAATGTCGCCTCTTGGGGGTTATTGGCTGATGCGGGTACGTTATTGGGGATGCATGTCGGGGACTTGGCGAGATGTGAAAGAGAGCAGTCAGTGTCTTGGATGCCTTCAAATGATGAACTACCATACCATAGTACGCGTAACTAGATGAAGTTATTCACGCAGTAACATTGAACAATTCAATCAAGGAACCTGGTGGAGTCATTTTCCGTGGGGGTTCAACCAAAATCTCGCTGCCTGAGGCTATCCCCCAATCCCGCCATACTGGATCCCCTCCATCTGATCCGGCTAGATCCATGAACAAGCCCCTTGCTTGCCTCTGGATATCGGGGAAATCGGGGAGTTGACAGGACGGACGCACGCAAGACGGGGAGGGGCCACTGACGAAAAAGACGCCAATGGGGGTAGCCGATGACCGATGCCCGTCGAGAAACCTGAGACTGTATCCATACAATCTCGAGATATCGGCAACACTAAATGGACATCTCGAGATGAGAGATTGCGTGATGCAAAGGAAGACAACACAACTGCCTCTTATTCTAGCAACATGATCTATTCTAATAGTTAGAAACATTACGTCTCGTGCCCTTCTTCCCCTTCTGGACAATTTCACTCTAACGCACACACCCCCCTTCTCTCTTCATCCCGGCGTGTCCGTCCGCCCACCGACAGTCCGACATCCGTAGCCCGCCGATCCGCCACCCTCGGCGGCCGGCTCGCTCAAGAGTAAACCCAACCTCACGAATGAGCAACCCGAGAAAAAAAAAAATCGAGATTCCAGTTCCCTTGTTCTCCTCGGAGTTGATCCAACAACCCCCTCCTCCCTCCAATCCCCGAGAATTAATCAAACGCACTTCCTTTCACTCTTTCCCCGACGACCCGTTACTACATGATTCTTCTCTCACGGCAGCAGCAGCAGCAGCAGCCATGACCAGGACCAGCTCAAAGTCAAGCGGCAGCGGATCCTCGGCGGCTACCGCCCGGCGTTCGGTAGCCGGCCGGCCTTGTAAGGCGAGGTCGCTCGCCTGTCGAGAGTGTCGCGACCGCAAGATTCGCTGCGACGGAGCGCGTCCCGTGTGCGACTCTTGCTGCAGAAGAGGTCTCGGTGCTGATCAGTGTGTGTACCCCGAGATTGAACACGAAGGTTCTATCGCCTCGTCGCGGAGGTTAGTATTTAACAACACGGACAAATCGTATCATGGACGTTGGGCTGATCTGATATCAAGCTATATTCGCGCCCTTCAGAAGAGGGTTCAGGAACTTGAGGAGAAGGAGAAGCAGCTTGTAGGTTTCCTATGTCAACTAACACTGTCGCATAGTTGACTCATGCCTCGTATAGGAACTCGCTGCCCAGGGTCGAGATGCCTTTACCGCAACTACGCCCGCACACGATGATGCTTGGAGGAAACAATCTAGCTCCCCCGGCGCAGTATCCGAACAACCTTCACGGCCTGTCAAGCCTCTGGATCATGTCCTACCTCCCATCCATGGCGACTCTAACTATCCCCTCTCTGGCTTCCCAGCCGGAGCCATGGCCCAGGAACCTGCCGGCTACTACTCCCACCCTCACCACATGGGCGCCAGCCCTCCATTGACCGATGATCTTGAAGATGCCTCGCACGCCAAGGCTTCATCCTTTGGTTCCTACTCTTCCAACGTCAAGGCGGCTCTCATGCTAGAAAAGATCTCGCTCCCACCCGCAGATCTAATGGACGAGTTGCTAGCTGAGTACTTTGACGTCGATTGGATCACTCTACCTGCTGTTCACCGTCCAACCTTTTACCAACGCTATCATCGACTCATCGCCGTCGCCAATTCACGTTACCGTCGTGATATCCCACTAGAAGAAGCAACGGAACTCGCCGCGACCTACTCTCTTCTCCTCGGCATGCTCGCCATTGGTCAACTCACAAAGTCACCTGCGGAATCAACCACATCGCAAGCGTCGAACGCGTACGAATTCCACCAGCAAGCGAGGCCACTTCTCCTTATCGACCTACTATCTGTAGCATCTCTCCCTGTTGTGCAGGCTCTGATTATCCACGCACGATTCCTTCGACGGATGGGTATGGGTCAGGAGAGTTGGATGTTGACGGGCATGGCGCATCGGCTGGCAGAAGGCATGATGCTTCATATGGAGTTTCCAGGAAAGTCTCAGGCTGAGCTAGAAGAGCGGAGAAGGACGTGGTGCGCTTGTGCAATATTTCTAAGGCGAGTCTCATGATATTGCATAGTTGGTGAGTTGCTAACAATCAACCAGGACACAAAACTCTCCTGGAAACCAAACAACAACAAACTTTGGAACCTTGCCTGAGGAAATCGACGACGAATATCTAGAGACGGTCCCACACAACCCACGAAAGGAACAGCCTTCCAACAGCCCATCAAGGATATCTTTCTTCACTCAGGTGCTGAAGCTCTCGGACATGGTGCTACAACCAGTTCAGGCTACGTATTTCAACCAAAAACAAGGCAGCAAGCAGTCTATTTCAGAAATTCTTGGAACGGCCTTGAATCTCGATTGTGTGCTTGAGGAGTGGCAAGCTGCTCTTCCTGAGCACTTGCGTCTCAAGTTCCCTTGTACACAAACTGAGGCTGTTTTCCGTCGTCAAGCTACTCTTCTCCGGATGAGGTATGTTTTGAATCATTCTTGCGGTAAAAGCTCGACTGACATTCTCAGATATTTGGAAACAAAGGCTCTTATTTCTCGAGCAGCAATCATGAAGCTCGTGAGTAGCCAGACTAGCCAGCCAGCATCAATGGTGGCCAGATCCATGCTTAGTGGACTCTTTGAGTCGTGTTATGCTGCGAGCGTTGAGCTGGAGGATATTATGAACCGTGAGAGGAGACTGGTTACTTTTGACGGACCCCCTGAGAGCCATGCTGTAATCTGTAAGTTCCTACGCTCACCGTGTCAAAAAACATTTGTTAACCTTCTTTCAGCTCTTTGCATAATAGGCATGACTCTCACTATGCTCTCCAAGCACCCTCTCTTCAGAGACATCGTCACAAACCCAAACCCAATCAACGACGAAGTGAGGCGATGTCTCGTAACAGCAAGACAATACATGACTTCCCATCACACCCTAGCCGAGAAGTTCATCCACGCCTTGGAGACGGCCCTACAGCCTCCATCACGAGGTCCATCTTCACCAGGCGTGCTGGACCCAGCACTCGAGGCAAAGTCTGTTGGGCCCGTTCTATCCAACTTGACTGAGAACCCTGGGGCTGTGGAGTTGGAGGTGCTTGAGGCTTGGTATAATAGGGAGCAGGGGTTGGCGTCTGGATGTGGGATGCCTGTGAGCGAGATTGTCTCGTTGTGGTAATCGGATGGGATGGATAGGAGTTTTTTCTTTTAGCGACGTCAAGATACCCAGGCAAAAATTCAGCGATTCATTTTTTACACTTCAATTATGGTTCTCGTAATGTGAAACTGGATGCCTCCCGTATTTCGTGGCTTAGTTGGCCAGTTATGGCGGCCGAGGCGCAGCTTGAGATCCCCCAACACAGGCGATTGTACACTTCGAATCCCGGTTGCTTTAAAACGATATATCCCTTGTTATTTAATTTTATAGTAACGGGATGTTGGCTGCATTAATTTACTTGTTGCATTGCGGCAGTGTTGTTGGCTCTCCGTCACATCTACAAATCTGCCTACCACCCTCAGCTTGTTGGCCCATGTTGCAAGAAAAGCAATTGCCTGCACCTACTGGGTTGTCTATTCGTATGAAGCCTTGTTTGGCTTGGGTCTTGGCCTCGGTCTCATCGGGCTGTGAAGTGTTGGTGGCTGTGATTCATTCACTGTTGGCCATCACTGGCGGCCACTGCAACAGGCCGACGAACTCTTCCTTCACCTTCCACAGAATCCCATCTTTCCATCAGGGTGCCTTGCCGAAAGGTTTTATCCTAAGCCTTAGGGAGATGAGCGCACAAACATAAATTCACGAAATTCCTTCTCCTCCTCTTCTCTCTTCCTTCACCTCTCATCCTCCTCTCCCTTGCCCTCATCTCCCATCTCCCCCACCACGACTCACTACAACGTGCTGCTGAACAATAATTCAGAGAGATCGGTACACCCATACAAACCTCCTCTAGTCATCAATATGGCAGTTTCGAAGTCCGTCAAGTCGAGCGTGGGCCTCGGAAACCGAGTCCTCCTCGACAAGATGGACAAGCTCCGAGGCCTGGGCATTTCCAACCTCGTCTCTCTTCCCCAGGTGAGTTTCCTTTGCGCGCGCGCGATAGCTCTTGCCCGCATTTTCTAACACTCTCATAGATGGTCGTCGTCGGCGACCAGAGCGCTGGAAAGTCGAGTGTCCTCGAGTCTCTCACCGGCTTCCATTTCCCTCGCTCCGTCACACTCTGCACCCGCCACGCCACAGAGATCATCTGTCGTCGCGAGGAGACCAAGAACATTGTCATCTCAATCCAACCCGCGGATCCAAACAACGATGAGGCTCACAAGTTTCGCCGCGAGACGAAGGATCTCAATGCCGAGGAGTTTGCCCAGATCTTTGTGGATGTACGTTACACACCCCAGTCCAACCCCTCGTGAAAGCCATCGCTAACTAAAATCTTAAAACAGGCGGCCAAGGTCATGGGCATCAAGTCTGGTTCTGACGATGGTTCGACTGGCTCTGCTTTCAGCCGAGATATCCTCCGCGTTGAGATCAGTGGACCGAACGAAGACCACTTGACTGTCATTGACGTCCCCGGAATGTTTGAGAACGTGACCCCCGGCGTCACGACAAAGGAAGACATCGATCTAGTCAAGGACATGGTGAGAAACTACATCAGAGAGTCTCGCACTATCATCCTTGCCGTCGTCCCCTGCACTGGCGACATTGCCAACCAAAAGATCTTGACCCTCGCCAAGGAGGTTGACCCGGAGGGCAAGAGAACCTTGGGAGTCCTCACCAAGCCTGACCTTGCCGTCGAGCAAGCTACCAAGGCTGTCGTCGTGAACCTTGTCAAGGGAGACCGCCGAGATCTTGTCCTGGGATACTGTGTGGTCAGGAACAGAGGTGCTGACGACACCTCTTCGAGCGCCGAGGACCGCAACCTCAAGGAGGACAACTTCTTTCGCGAGGCACCCTGGAACAAGCTTCCGGTCGATCGAATGGGTATCCCGGCTCTCAAGACTCGTCTCCAGCATTTGCTCATGGATCGGATCAAGAGCGAGTTTCCCAAGGTCCGCAGCGATCTGATGACGATGCTCAAGAAGAATGAGGCGCTTCTGGAGAACATGGGAGAGTCACGAAGCACTACTGAGCAACAGCGCGTCTACCTTGGACGCATCGCTTCTCGCTTTACCCAAATCAAGAACTGTGGTCTGGACGCCTACTACTCCCGACACAAGATCTTCCATGAGCAGGAAGAGCTGCGACTCATCACTCGCATCCGGGAGATCAATGAAGCCTTTGCAAACGTCGTGTTTGACAAGGGTCACACGAGAAACTTCCAGTCGCCCGGAGAGAAGGAAACCAAGCAAAGCGGTTCTGGCGATTTAGACGTTGAGAGTCAAGAGACTATCCGAGACGACCTGTACGACGATGAAATGACCTTTGTAATTCCGCTAGTTGGAGAGCTGGAACTGGGCGATAGCATCCTCCACGAAGCCTACCGCTGTCCTGACCCGGAAGATGACATTCTGACCTTCATCGAGAGAGAGTATCGCTCATCGCGTGGCTACGAGCTTGGAACTGTAAGTCTCAACCAACTCTACGATGCCAGCCACTCTTACTAACACATCTCATAGTTTGGCGGCGAGATGCTCCCTACCAACTTCAAGGAGCAGTCCAAGAAGTGGTCTCCCATGGCTCGAGCCCACGTCTCCAACGCCATACTCATCGTTCACCACTTCATCCGCAGTGTTCTTGATGCCTGCTGCCTTGATGACACCATTCGCGACGAGCTGTGGAACTTCATCGTTGATGATCTCCAGGAGCGGTACCGCCGTGCCGTCGAGCACACCGAGTTTCTTCTAGAGGTCGAGTTCGAGGGCAAGAGCATAACGTACAGCCCCGCCTTCAACAAGAAGCTTCATGGCACCAAGTTTGTCCATGTTGAGGAGCTTGGCAAGAAGATTGAGTCGGCGATCGAAGGTTATCCTAATTTACAGTATGCGGGTAAAAAGGCCCGAAAGATGGTGGAAAAGTGCTTCGGAGAGTCAGATGACCTCGCTTCCACCTGCCGCAACATTCACGATGTCCTACACACGTTTTACGACTTTGCCCGGACCCGCTTTGTCGATGTTATCTGCCAGCAGGTCATCGACCACTTCCTCCTCTACTCACCCAACGGGCCCCTCACTGTGCTGTCTGAGGAACTCATCCTTCACATGACGCCCGAGAACCTTGAGGCCATCGCTGGCGAGGAGATGTGCAGCCGCGACCGTCGGGAGAAGTTGACTCTCGACATTACGAACTTGAAGGAGGCTCTGAAGATTCTTCGTGGCTAGGCCTATCTGGCTGTAATCATGTAACAGCTAGTTGTGGGCACGCAGAGAGATGTTGACTTGATCCATTTCACGATGTATTTCTTTCCTGGTCTAGAGCTGATGTTCACACTGGGATCAGAGGTGGTGATGGGGTAATACCCTTTTGTTGGAGATTCCAGGTGCCTTTTTTTCTGATGGCAAGGGCTGGATTCACTGGTTACTGAGACGGCGCATGGGCAATGTAATAGATACCTACATGTAGATGAGAAATTGTATGACCATAACTATCATGATGCCTCACTCGTCTCTGGAACAAAAGGCATCCCTGTCACAATGCAAATATGTAAGAGAATATTCTTCGTATTCGTGATTCATTCGTCCAAGAGCAAGGCTTCATGTTCCACAAGAAGCCTCCCCTTGGTTGTCGTTTCTTCTCGACAAATATGCAAAAGCAAACATCTAAGGTATCATTGTCTAAAAATCAACATTTCCAACCAACGCCATGAGTAAAATGCCAACCGGACGTCACCGGCGTAGATGTCAAGCATTATTTTTAAGCAAGCTGCCGACATCCTGCAGCTGCACCGAGTTCAACAACGGCGGTGGTCCTCCTCTGTCGATCCGTCCCCAACCAGCTCCCCAGCTTGGCGGCGGTTGCGGAGGGCTCATGGGAGCGGGCATCGGAGCACCTGCCGGGAAGATGTCGTCGTCTGCTGTTCCTGAGCTGCGTGTGCTAAGCGCAATCTCATTCGTTCCGTTGCTTGACTTGGCCTTGCGGTGCCTCCTCCAGAAACGGGGTCGTCGAAGTCGGGACGTCTCTGCCATTAACTCGGGTGATGTCATAATTCCAACACGGTCCGACTTTCGATGCTTAGAGAAATGACCTGGTCTCGATCGGGGATATGAGAATCCTGCAGGTTGGCCACCGTGGAAGGGGTTCCATGCCCTTAGTTTTGGGGATCCAAGGCTAATGCTGCCATTGCATCCTGCATTGTAACTCGTACGGGGTTCACCAGAAAGCTCCTCCAGCGTCATTCCCTTGGTCTCTGGGATCAGGAGCGAGACGAGAGTACCAAACAACATGAATAGGGCAAAGAGCTGGAGAAGACGGTGTAGGTTTGGCGAGCATTCGGAACCCTTACAGTCCTCGGCGGAACCCTGACGCACCAGGGGAATGCTGATGCACTGAGCAATGATGGCACCGATCTTGCCCATGGCGGCCGAGATTCCGTGACCCGTGGATCGATACCGCGTAGGAAAGCATTCTCCTGGAACAATAAACGTAGTCGTATTTGGGCCGGCGTTGAATAAAAACTGGCCAATGATGTACAGGGCAAGCAAGGCTCCCCGCGTCAAGCTTTTGTATGCAAATCCGAGAATGCAGAAGAGGATGGTGAGGAGAAAGAAGCCAATCACCTGGAGTGGCTTGCGACCGAAAGTGTCGATAGTGAAGATGGCAGTCCAGTAGCCAGGCAAAGAGCCTGCACAAGTCAATATGATCATTCCCACTGCCTGGTTGTGAAGTTTGTCGTAAAGCGTATCACCTGTACCGTAGCCGATTGCCTGAAGTATCACGGTATTATTGAGGCCAAGGCCATAAAATGCGAGATCCTTGGGTAGATGTTAGTTGAGTCATTCATCAATTGGAAGAAGAGACATACCAAGAAGAACCAGGACAATGTAGTGCCCAGAAGCATCTTGAAATTGGCCCATATGCGGAAGAAGGCGACAAGGTCAGACCAAGAGGCGCGTGGCACATTGAGATTGCGCCCAGCAATGCGTTTCGTCCTGACCTGGTGGTGTACCACATCAAATGAGCCCTTAGATTTGCTCGCCACATATGCCTTGATATCGGCATCAGCCTTTTCCACGTCGTGTTCGATATCAAAGGTATATCGAGGCGTTTCGGGGATGGTAATACGGTAGTAGAGAGCAATGCAAGCCGGTACAGCGCCCACTCCAATGATGATTCGCCATGCTCGGTCGGCAGCCAGGCGGCATTCGTATCCGCATTTACTCTCGTTAGCAGCACCGATAAATGATTCCTTAAAAGCGACGGTCGTGATAAGAGCCACGATGGCTGCAACAAGCTGTCCAAGACCCTGCATGGAGAAGACAGCAGCCACCATGGCGCCGCGCCATCTCGTCGGCGAAAATCTAGTGGTTAACAGTCAGCTTGACTCAACTTCGTTGACATCGCGCGGGCGACTAGGGCAGCCACAAAGTTTAGATCAGAGCACAATAACTTACTCCGACGTAATTACACTGGATAGTGGATAATCGCCACCGATACCAATGCCCTAACCTTAGTCAGTACCAACAACGAAGGTGCAGACCTTGAGGGCTTACCATGATGATCCGCCAGAAGATGAGCAAGCCAGTTGAACCCATCGCTGGGCTCGAAGAGATGAGACAGCAGCACAACGTCGCTAGGATGATGATCCCCAATTCGACACCATACATGCGACGTCTTCCAAAGCCACTAGTTGAGTTGTCAGCATATCTGGTCCTCTGCTAACGAAGCCAAAGTGAGCTGTTGAACACATGGGGTTACATACTCTGCCAACCAGCCGAACACAACCATACCAATGACGATTCCTGCACTGGTAGAAGCTTTGAAGGCCTGGTTCACCGGGTCGGGTAGGTATCCATTGTTGCCGCTGAAGCCGTTCTGGGGGTTTGGGTCACCCCAGAAGACAACACCAAGCAGGGCAGTTACAAGGTTGATAGCAAAGATGTCGTAAGAGTCGAGGAAAAATCCAACGCCTGCCACTAATACTGCGCGAACATCTGTATTGCGAAAAATCATGGTCAGCACTCGGCCAACAGCCAACTCGGCCCGAAATAGGAAACTCCGAAAATGTCACATACGGTATGCGCCAAAAGGGACCTTGTCAATCTCGGACAAGGCAAGTCTTCGGCGTAGGTTAGGGTCAGAGATGTGAGAAAAGTCGTTAAAAAAGTTGTGAAAAGCGTTGTTGCCGCCGTAGGTACGGTCCTGTAAAGGAGTCGCCGGCGGAGGGAGCATATCGTCGTCGTAGTCGGGCATTTTGAAATTTATGGCGAGTAGATATCGGGAGCGATGATATCCGTAATCGAAGACATGAGTTGATCGGGGTGAAAGTGCGTCGATGTGTGTTTGGTGATATTGATCCCCTCCACTTTGTTGTTTGGGTGGGTTAGATGCCTTCGGGAGGCAGCATCGACATCAAGGCTGGATTCTTCGGAGGATGTGATGTCTTCAATAACCCAGTCGACCGTTGCTGAGAATGCCCTGGGTCCGAAATATCCTCCTCTTTCTCTCAGAGCTTAGGTCTGGCTAGAGACTACCGAGTCAAGCTCCAGAATCGGTCCGCAACGCTCGGCAGGGTCCGGGAGAGCGCCGAGGAGGCCGTTAATGAACCAAGTTCCAACACACACAATGCTCTTGTCCCTTCCCAAGCGATATTCCAAAACAAGACCAGTGACGAGTTTCGAGGACGGAGGAGAGTGCCGTGGTTCTTCGGATGCGGCGCCGAGGTGGATTGCGATGTTGGGTCGACCGAGATCGTAGGAGGGCGCGGATCGTCTGTCGCGAAGCGTAGGTGGATGCGATGAACGGAAGGTATTATCAAGAGGGAAAAGACCCGGCTCCTCTGTATATTAAAGTGGAATGAAGAAATAAAGAGGAACAAGATGTATCGTCTTTTCCCAGGAAACAGAACGACAACGGATGCAAATGCCTGAGTCGAGATGGGCAAGTTTGGGCGGGATACCTGACAGATGGGATGCGGCCGGGGGATATAGCGTGCCTGCCCAGGTACCTTCCACGGATGGGGGATGGCATGGTGGTGGTTTTGAGAAGGTCCAAGCCAAGTGGGGACGCTTCCACGCACGCCTTCCGCAATGGAATCTCTGGCCAAGCCACTGGAAGCCGAGGAAGAAGCAAGATGGAAAGTCCACTGCACGCCCGCTAAGACTTCCCCCGAACCACTGAGGTTGCGCTGAGAGCCCACTGGACGTCCACAGCACGCACCTGGACTGAGAGGGCAGGAGCGAATGAGAGGTCCTGACATTCCCTAAAGGCCCGACAAGACAAGCTCAGTTCACCGTGCTCCCGGGCACCCAAGCGGTTCTGTTAAGCACCTCCTCCATCGAGCATAGGCTGGAACCCCGTCTGAGAATGACCAGCACGAAGCATCTCATCCAAAGGGATCCAGGGATTCAACCACGGCTAGACTCGTAGAGGAAGGCTCCCTGTCCGAGAAGCCCGTTCCAGAGGCCCCGCCCTGTCCTGCAAACCCTTGAACGGCTCCACACCCCGGTCGTCGACTAAAAGGCCGCTAGAAGCACTTTGAGCCAATGGGAAGCCGACGGAGCCCAGTGGCTGAACTCGCCCTGGTGGAGCAAGTGTCCGCCTCTTACGCTGGAAGGGCTGCCCCCCACTTCAAGGGTCGCTCTATGTGTCTCTCGGCGAGCGTTTTCCAGGGAGCTGCTTTTCCAATGAGCGAGAGCGGTTGGGGTGATGAGGCTGTTTGAGCCTTCTTTTGATCATTTGGAGGCGTCTGACAGTTGGTTCGCTTCAACTTGATCGAATTTCGTTCGTTTGTTGTCTGGTGGTTGAAAAATCAGAGTTGATCAACAGGCCAGGCCCCTCGCTCGTTCGCCCTGTCTGACAACCTTGCCCCTCTTCCCCCTTGTTTTTTCCAGAATGAATCCATCAGGCTTGCTGCCTCAGGCTTCCATCAGGTTTCCTTCTGTCAAGGCTTCCAGAAGCGATAGACTCATTCTATCCATGGATGGATCCACGACTCCCAGACTCCGTAATGGCGCATCAATGTCCCTTCCAGGCTCCATGCATCATCTCGCCGCGGTCGCTTTTTCGCAGATCTCGCCGACGGGGAATTTAACCGGCCTTTCTGGCCGATGCACTTGATCGACGCTTAAGACAACAGTTATTACCACCATCTACCAAAATCGATGCATCTCCGGCTTGCGTGTCGTCAATGACGATGTGGTTTCAATGATCGGCGATGGCTTCTGCTCGCCATTCGACAACGGCAGCGATACTTTGCTGTCGCTCCCCTCACACGACATCACACACATGGCCGTGTCAGCATGTGCCTTTCAACACCCTCAACACCATGCTTCTGGAAAAAAGCACCGACGACGGAGTCAGTGGGCATTTACTTGTACGTAACACACGCAGACCGTGCAATCGCCGCCCCATGGCATCATCACTGAGAAAGCAAATAATGATAAATGACGGATCCACTGCTATTGTTATGACTGTCCGATCCTCGGCCAGCAAGCTCGATCCCAGCTTGTCTGCTGTGCTCCCAGTAACTGGGTCGTGCACGCCTTGTCGCATTGAAACCAAGTTGAGCGCATGCTTCACAGGCGGCGCCGGGAACCGTCACCACGTCCCATCCGCTATCGACACAGGTGAAACGGCTGCCATCCTTCTCTTTAGCGGGGGGCAAATTCATTCACTCCCGACATCACGAGAAGAGAAAAAAGACTTCAAACACTCGCCGCCGCGTTTCTCCACTTTTCCGTCTTCGACAATGCTTCTAGCCGTCTTCTCAGTTTGCCACAACATGGATCAAGGGGTCAAAATGACTTGCGGCTCGCCTGATGTTCCAAAGTTACACTCACTCTGTATTACGGGTCTCTATCTAAGTTTGCTGGCATTGCCGAGCCCCGTGCCTGAATTCGTTTGCTAATCTTGTCAATCTGCGACGCTTGCCGCCCGAAGCCGTTCACTGAACACAAGGACGACAAGGTCTCATTATCGACAATCATCAAAGCAAAGACGCATTCAGCTTTAAAGCCATTAAATGAGCCAGCCAATCAGTTGCCATCCATCACCTTTCGGTGTGGAATGTATTCTAGCCAGCCTCAGCAACCTACCTCTTTGGACATCGGCTTCTTCACATTCTCCCCTCAGCGCCTCCGAGTTCTCGGTCTGTCTTCTCTTCTCGCTCACACTCTGACAGGGGCCTCTTGTCTCACTCGGTTCTCCACGTGTGTCTTGTTGACCTGGCCCTGTCTTCCCCACATCTGGCGTCTCGTGGAGCTAGGTGAGAGTTTGTCTCCATGCCTGGTCGTCGCCGCGCTCGTCTCACCCTTCTCCCCTGCTCCCAGCTCCAGCAACCAAAAAGCTGGTGCAGGTGCAATTGCAATCACTCACCCCGAATCCGCATACAGATACCGAGGCTCTTATCAAGGTAGACCTAGCAGTGGTGAGAAAACGAGGCGCCCAGGTTCTTGCAAGCCAAGAAACAACTTGGACAAACGCGACAATTTAATTACGAGAGCAGGCAGCACAGCCAAGAGTGTAGGATCAACGAGTAAAAGGAATCACTTACCACATAGAATCGTAATCCGGAGGCGACGCCCAGGAGGCACAGCAACCCTGCCAGCGACCAGACAAGTGGGCTTCGGAAAGACATCCCATGCGCCAGTTGGGCATGCTCTGAAGCTGAAGCTCCAAGCTGCTCCTATTCTAGTTTCGTGATACTTTCATCACCAACTGTGATTGTTGGTCAGACTGTCGCATCATCGAACCCGACGTCTCGGTTCGTGGGTCTTAGCTTGAAGAACCCCCCCTCGTATGACACTCTTCAAGACAAGGCGGTGCAGATCCTAGTCACTTTGAGTTCTTGTAGTGTAAGCTTCGCCGTCGCTGGATGCATTCCGTAATTGAGGCTCGGGGCAACGGAAAGGCGTCTCGCGATGTTGGCTTTTCGATCTGCCAGCCACCAGTCCCAAGAGTTTAGTAGTCTCGATGCTAGCGACAAGACTTACCACAAATCGATCTCAATAATTATGACCAAGTCCGGATCCTAACTTTTATCTCTCTTGTCGAAGGTGTTGTTGTCCAGCTAGCTGAGAGCTAAGTGTTGTGTTCTCAGGCACCCAAGAATCCCTCTCAAAAACTCACGGGAAGTGAGAGACTCTGGAATAGGGGATAGGCAGGACTTTGCATATCATACACCTAATCCTCAAACTTGGACAAGAATATTCCAGGTCCCGGGGAGAGATGCCCTTGCATGTTTGAACCCGAATGGAACAGTCCAGGTGGATGACCCTCTCACGAAACCTAGGGGTGGGCCCAACTAAACTGTTCAAGCGAAGATTCGATTCATAATACCGTTTCTGTACTTTCCAATAGCTAGGCCCTTCCAATGCCTTTCTTTACCTAATGAACCGTAGCTTCTCATCCGACAAGCCAAGGCTAGAGTTCTGCGCACATACTCATGATGGATCCATCAATGCAAATCAGCCACTGCATCGTTGAGGAGAACTTTGCACAGTCTAGTCACAAATTGAAACGGAAAAGAGACCCAATTATTATACCATCTTCTTAAATCTTTAAATGGGCAAATTTGCCCACATTAACCAACATCTCGCCAATGTGGAGAAAAGAAGTTCACGAAAGCCAAACGCCCAGATCAATAGTTCAGTTGCTAGACCCAAGACGCACGCGACGACCCTGTTTCTCTGACCAATAAACATAAAACTAGCGTCCAACAGCTTTGCTAGGAAATATCCAGGCGAAAGAGAAAACGTTTGAACCCCTTGCATCACGGGGAGGCGTCAAGCGCAAGGTTGGACTAGACTATACCTAGGCAACAGAGGCGCTTTTTGGCTTCTGATAATCTATGTACACGAAATCTAGACTGCGCCGGTGATTCTGTAGTCAATGGAGCTATAAGATGAATGAACGACGGTGATACAATGGTCGATGAAGCTGGAAGGGGTGGTTTAGACACCACGCCGTCGTCTTCCCAGTGCCTCTAACAAGACTAGATACCTATCCAAGCCGCTCTCTCAACTACAATTCCGTAAGCTTGCAATTACTTAATTTGGTTCAAATCACGAGGTGAAAGGCTGATCGATGCATGGTGACTTAAAGCTTCAGTTACGAGAACATCGGTCGGGCTCTCTAAGTGGTCCAAAGTTGAGAAGCAGATATACAAGCACGTGTCCAAAAACAACAGTTATGCATTTGTAATCCGTCTTACATTTCAGCCATCCAGTCTTGTTTATGTCTACTCGTCTTTTGGGCAAGGAAAAGCCATACATGATTCTCTTTTTTTTTGTACTTTCTTCTCTTTCTCATCGGCTCACCAAGCGGTGATGTCCTCCACCTCGGCCTCGCCAAAGGTGCTCGACTTAGTCAGTTGTCCCACTGAAGCCTCCTCAGGCGCACCGCCGTCCTTGTTCATGATATCAGGCAACACTTCCTTGAGGAAGCCGAGCACATAGTTGTTGACCTGCTCAAACTGAAGCAGGAACGCATCATGACCCTCGGGGCTGTCGATACGCTCCAGGCGTGCGTTGGGAATGTGCTGCGCAATCTCCTCCTGCTCAGCAAAGGTAAAGAGACCATCGCTCTCAATTCCCAGAACCAGTGTGGGTTGCTGGATCAAGGCCAGGGCATCGGCAATGCTGTCCGCTCGGTTACGCGAGACGTCGTGTGTGTCCAGCTTGCGGGTCATGGCAATGTAACAGTTGCTATCGAACCGCTTCACAAACTTGCTACCCTGGTACCGCAGATACGACTGAGCCGAGAAATATGTCGACTGTGGCAGGTCGCCTCCCGTGAGGCTGTCCTTGTTGGGACCGTGGAACTGGGGGTCTGCGGCGTTGTCAGGCGCAGCAGACGACTCGGTAGCCAAAGCCGGAGCATCACTGGTGCTGTTGTGACGAGACAGCGAGCTGCGCTTGACGACGTGCCCGTCGTTGTGGATATGGAAGTGCGCCTCTGAAGGAGTCGAGGGACGCGGTCGTCCACCGATAGTCTGAACCTTAGAGGGGTCGGGGATGTTGCGTCCGAACCTACTCTCGAACGAGTTGCGGCTTCTGTAAGTGAGCAGAGCAGACATGCGCGCGGCACCCAGGCCAGTGGAAGGGGGGTCCTCGAACGGGTAGTACCCATCGTCATACTTGGGGTCCGCGTAGATGCTCTGTCGCTGAGCCTCACCCCAACTAATACCCCAAGCGCTGTGTCTGCTCGAGGTAGCAATGGGGACGATGCATCGGATGTAGTCCTTGCCAAAGTAAGCCCACTCGAGCACGAACATGCCACCAAGAGATCCGCCAATCACGGCAGCGATCTGCTTGACGCCTAGGTCGTCAAGGAGGAGTTTGTGAAGGCTATCACGGTTAGTATCTAAACCCCCAAAACGGTATGCGTCTTCACTTACTTGACATCATCACGGATAGTCGTGAGAGGGAACTCAGGTCCATATCGGCCCTTGGTTTGGTCGCCGTCCTTGGCAGTCACTGGGCTGGCAGTACCATAGGGGCTGCCCAAGCTGTTCATGCAAACGATGAAGAACCTCGATGTATCAAATGCCCGACCAGGACCCCCAAGCAGAGGGCCCCACCAATCGCTCACATCGGCGCTTCCAGTAAGCGCATGGCAAATCACCATTGCATTGGTTCCATCTGCGTTCAGCTTACCCCGAGTGGTATAAGCGACGGGGATATTGTGGAGGGTTACTCCAGACTCGAGCGTGAACTCTGGGATGATGGCCAGTTGCTGATCGGGAATCAGAGCAGCAAACGGGTTCTCAGGTTGCGAGTGCGTTCTTTCTTGCAGGTATTCAGTCATCGGTCCTCATATTGGAATGGAGATGACTCAGGAAGGGGATGATAGGGAGAGGATGAAGGAGCAAACAGAGATCGATATGCTAGAGACTAGGGAAATACTGACCATAATGCGTCTGAGCCGTGCCATTGGAGGCAGACCCTTCGGCGACTGTAGCGATCGGCATTGCTTCTTGGTCGCTGTAGAAAGTCTCGCGATAGAGCAGAGACTGTTGTAGAGAGAATCGGGCCGGGGTTGCTCCAGACTCGTCCAGGGTTGATATTCGGGCAGGTAGACCCCGAGAAGCCGTGAAACACCAAAAAATTGGACCCAACGGATAGCCAGCTGCTAGTCAAAAGTAGTTTCCAGCTTGATTCTTCCAAAAGAAGTGATTCCCGCAAGTTTAGGTGAAAAAACCCCGTCCCTGCGATGGCGTAATTCTGCCCGTCCCCAGGACCGACTGGGAGTTGACCAATCACGTCGCAGGCGCAAGAGTCTGCTGTGCGTCAACATCGGCCGGCAACGGAGGTCAGGTGCGACATCACGTGAATCAGAAAACTTCCAAACTAGGACAGTATCTCTAATCTTCCCCAACCGTGTTGGCCCGTGCGTTCATCGTTGCTCCAGCGCGCGTTGGCAGCCTTGTTCCTCAGTAAGGCTGCCAAAACGTCGTGACATGCCTAGTCTGGAGCTTCGCATCGGCTTCTTCTGCTCCAACCTCATCGCGACATCGTCCGTCAGTTGAACGGCACCTCCTTCCCCCCCGACGCCGCCGGTCTAGCTGCAGTAGCAGCCATCGCGTGCCCCTTCCTTTTCTCATCCTCTTTTCCTCTTTCAATTCATTCCCTTGACATTGTTCGCGCGATCACCACCTTCCCCACCTGAAACTCCTTTGTCGTCAAAAGTCAGTCTTTCCTCTCCGCGCCGACGGCATCAGCAAAACACGTGCCACATTTTCAACCTTTCTGCTCCGTCTTTTCCAAGCATGCAACTTATTCGACCCTCCCTCTAGACTCAAGTTACAGTCTCTTTGACGAACATAACGACACGCTACCATCTAATGAGATAATCATCACCCCGTTTACGAATTTATCGAGAGCTATGCCTCCGAAACGCAAGAGAAACGACCGCCTTTCGGTCGAAGGAGGACGTTCTTCCCCGCACCGCCCTGGCGATACGACGCTTGGTCAACACGACCGCGACGACGGCATGGGGCGTGGCCGTGGTAGAGGACCTCGTGGCCCCAGCCGGCGCGACTCATCACAAGGCCATAACCGGGCTCCTCAGAACCATCAACCAAACCCTTCGCCTACTCAACGACGACCCAGTTCCTCTTCGCACGCGCCGCCTCCGCCTCCTCCGCCTCCTCCCACAGTCAGGAAACCCGCGCCACAGCCTGTCCAGAGACCGGTCTCTCCGGTCCGTCCAACGTACCGATATGATAACCTCACAGACGAAAAGATTAGCACCTGGGCTGAGCGCGGACGAGACGAGATCCTACAGCACGGAAAGCAATCGCGCGACGATGTTGATATTACTGAACTGTCAAGCTTGTTCCAAGAGTTTATCCATGCCGTCGTTGAGGCTCGCCTTCCACCTGCAGATGCAGGCGCCTGCGTCAAGGAGATTATTGGAGACGAAACGTCGGAGATCATTAAGGAATCATACGCGTTTGCTCCCCATACCCTCTTCCTTGACTCTCTGTCAGTCGTCATGGACAATGAGCCCGCCATTTACCGACCAACCCTTCGCGAGTTCCTCATTGCTACCGGCGTTTCTTCCAGCTTGATGCGACAAGTTTTCGATGCTCCAGTTCTGCAACAACTTGGACTTATCAGAGAGAACTTTGCAAAGCTGGGCATCAAGCAGGCAACAAATCTCCTCTACCGACAAGCCAACTACAACCTACTTCGCGAAGAAACCGAAGGATATTCGAAGCTTATCACGGAGCTCTTTACCACTAGCAGTGTTGCACCGCCTCCTCCTGAAATGGCTGAACAGACATTTGAACGAATCAAGGCTTTGATCGGAACCTTTGACTTGGATGTTGGCAGGGTGCTTGACGTCACGCTTGATGTTGCCGCTGCTGTCCTAATCAAGCAGTTCAAATTCTTTGTCAAGTTCCTCCGAGTCAGTTCCTGGTGGCCCCGATCTCACCTCAAGTTTAGCGCCGCGGTCTATGTTGGTGGCCTGCCTCTATGGGCTACTCCCGGGTACTCGCAATGGATGACGACAGAGGAGGATGAGAAGCTTCTAGAGGAGAAGAAGCTAACTCGGGACATCGCTTTCTGGAACCGAGGCCGAGAAATCCATCTAGGTGCATTCTTCGAGTTGGGTGGCCGACAAGTTGCGGATTCTGACTCGCAGAAACTCACCATCACCAATGGAGCTGAGGGCGACGATGCGGCTGCCGACCTCGAACGACAGTGGGTGCAGGAAACAAAGACACTGCCACCTGCAGGCAACCGAACCGCGGCACAATTACTCGGCTTCAAGCTTCGATTTTACAACTCTGAAGCTCGAGATGAAACCGATGTTCTCCCCGCAAACTTGCTCTACCTGGCTGCCCTCCTCATTAAGATTGGTTTCATCTCCATCATCGACCTCTATCCTCATCTCTCGCCAGCTGACGAAAACATGGAGCAAGTCCGTGAGAAGGAGATGAAGAAGGTTGAGGAGGCAGAGCGAGCTTCACGAGGTGGTCCTATGAATGCACTCCTGATGGCTGGCGTCCTGCCTCAAGGAGACGATGACAACCCCATCTCGTCAACGCTCCCTCGACGAGAACTTCCCAAAAAGGCCGAAGCGGAGGCGAAGGAAGCCGCAACAGAAGCAACAGACAACAAGCCGAAACTACCCGAGCCTTTAGAGCAAAAGGTATCGTTGCTCACTCAGCTTCTGACCATCGGCGCTATTCCCGAGTCCTTGTTCATTCTCGGTCGCTTCCCCTGGATCCCAGAAGCCTTCCCTGAGGTCCTTGAGCGAATCCACCGCATCCTCCACCATTGTGTCGACAAGGTTTTCAACGACAGCCGACCTATCATAAAGAGCGAATCTGGATGTCCCACGAAGTTCGTTCCTGACTTTGATCAATCAGGACTTCCCAAGGGCAGTGTACGACTCAACAGACTCACAACTCGGAAATCTCTTAGATGGCCTTTTCCCGACAAGACGGACACCAACGAATCACAGACCTACCGATACTACTGGGATGAATGGGCAGATAATATCCCTGTTTGTCAAACCGTTGATGACATCTTTACTCTCTGCGGAACCCTTCTCAACATCTCAGGTGTCAACATCGGCAAAGACGAGGCTCTGTTGACGAAGTTGGCTAGAATCGGAGCCAAGAGCCTTGCTGAAGACAAATCGGAGGACAATTTGACCCGTTGGCATGATCTGCTTCGAAGACTTCTTCTGCCGGCTCTCAGTCACACAAAGGCCAACGCTTCAGCTGTCAATGCCATCTGGGATCTCCTCAGACACTACCCCATGACAACTCGCTACTCTATGTATGCCGAGTGGTTCGAGGGACAGATTTCTCGCCTCCCTGCCATGAAAGCCGCCTTTGCAAGAGCAACTTCGGAAACCCGTGGCACTATGAAGCGTGTCTCTTTGACCAACCTAAGCGAAATGGCCAAACAGCTCGCCAAGACCAGCTACTCGTCTCCTGGTATAGTCTTCAGGGTTGCATTCGAGCAGCTTGAGTCTTACCCTAATTTGATCGAGGCATTTGTAGAGTGTGCCAAGTACTTCACGGAGCTTTCGTACGATGTCCTTGTCTGGTCATTGATGAACTCTCTGGGCAAGTCCAGGAGCCGCACACAAGCCGAACATGCTCTCACCACCAGCAAGTGGCTGCAGGCTCTCTCAAGGTTCTCCGGCAGGGTGTTCCGGCGATATACCGTGTTGAACGCTACACCCGTTCTTCAGTACGTCAACGACCAGTTAATCAAGGGCAACTCTACCGACTTGATCATTCTAAAGGAGCTCATCACATCGATGGGTGGAATTGTTGATTCGGTGGATTTCACTGATCACCAAGTTTTATCCATGGCCGGAGGACAATGTCTGCGACGCCATACCCTGGTCCGTGGTCAAGACAAACGGTTTGAGAACATCAAAAGCTCGAAGCGCCTGATCCAGGCCTTGACTGACTCCAAGCTTGCTGCGCAGCTGCTCATCAATCTGGCCCAGTACCGACAAGCAGCACTCTTCCAAGTACCTGACGACGAAGCTCACATCAAGTACCTGTCATCGATCATTGACGATTCCCACCGCATTCTGATTCAATACTTGGATCTTCTCTGGAGCAATCTTGAGCCAGCCGAGTTCGATGCACTCGTACCGTCTATCCCCGACCTCATTCACGCCTATGGCCTCGAATCCGGCACCGCATTCCTTATCGGAAGAGCCAGTCTCGCCCACCGTATGTTTCCATGGCAGGCGAAGAAGCTAGACGAGCCAAAGGGAAAGGAGAAGGGTTCCCAACCCGCGGACAAGGACGGCGATGTTTCCATGTCGAACACCCCAGTTGCAAATAGTGGAAACGAAACCCCCAGCCAGGAACCCGTCCAAGCCGACGAACAGGTGGGAACCCAAAGCTCGCCAACATCCGACTCAACTAATCCCCAACGATCACAGAAGTCCGACGTCCCTTCACTCGTCAGAGCAGCTCTGCAGCCCATTGTGGACTCGATCCAAGATTGCGCCCGCCCTGAAACCTGGCAAAAGATAACCCCAGATCTCTACGCGACTTTCTGGGCTCTCCAGCTAGGTGATCTCTTCTGTCCTGAGAAGATCTATCGACAAGAAAAGGATCGTCTCAAGAGCGAAGAGGTGGCTGTATCCCGAGATCGCAGCGACATGTCGAGACGGGGACAAGAGCGCAAGGTAGAGAAGAGAAAGGAGCTGATGCAACTCCAGATCGGCCTTCATGAAGAATGTGCCGAACACCTTCTCCGACAGGGCAAGTGGAAGTTCTACCTCAGCAAGCAGTTCCAGTCTTCGTTCCCTGAGCCCAGGGCGAAGCCAGACAGCATCTCCGATGCCTTGCTCGAGCAGTGCTTCCTCCCTCGAATGCTCCTGTCTACGGCCGATGCGGAGTACACTTATAGGTTCATCAAGGCTCTTCACGAGTGGAATGCCCCTGGCTTCAAGCTGATGTCACTCTATGATCGCCTTTTCAACGCCAACCGACTACGATCTCTAATTTTCACATCCAGTGTCATGGAAGCCGAATACCTCGGCCACTTCTTGAAGCTTATCCTGGAAGACCTTTCGCGATGGCACAAGAATGCCACCGTGCCGAACGAAAAAGACAAGGCATCCAAGGATCAACCTCGACTAGGCGCCTACGAGAAGGAGGGTAAAGGCCCCAGTGACCAACCTCGTCTTGGGTTCGCCCTCACGGTCGACGACAATGGAAAGCCACTCACCTTTGTGGAGCATGAGCAGTTCCGTGACATGCTGTTCAAATGGCATAAGAACCTCAACAGTGCACTCCGTTCTTGCCTTGAGGGTGCAGAATGGATGCATATTCGAAACGCCATCACGGTCCTGAAGGCTGTGCTCGACTTTTTCCCCGCCATTGACTTTATGGCTACCAGGTTCTCAGCCCTGCTTCAGACCATTACCAAGCAAGAAACCGCCTCCAAACCTTCACCAGACAGCGAAGTCGGTGGGCGTGTTGATCTCGCGGTTGCCGCTCAGGGCGCAATGTCCGAACTTCAAAGAAGAAAATCCAAATGGGTTATGGTCCAGGCTTTCCGCCCTGGTGGTGTAAGTGCTTTTGGAAGATGTGATTCCGGGCAATGCTAACATTTTGACAGGCCGGAGCCGCCCAAAATGACACGGACAAATCATCCAACTTGCGAGCTACCGCGCCAGAGTTCAGACCGGGCTCTTCCAAGTAAGTTATACGTATGATACAATCCAATCCACTGCTAACTCGATCCAGGGCACTCGGAGCAAAGCAAACCGGGGCTGAGGAAGAAGATGGGGAGGTAAGGGATGCCAAGGACAGCAAGTCCCCTGCGACCGACACCACGACAAAGGCCGCAGGCACTCCAAAGGACTCGTTGCCTGCCAAGCCCACAGGACCCAGGGACAGCAACAAGCGCGATTCGACTCCACAAGGTCCTCGATCATCAGCTCCAAGCTCAGGACCTGGTTCTGGTCCTAACGGGCCCAAGGCTGATTCTCGGCCAAACACCCTTCCCGATCGCCCTCCTCATACACTCCCAAGCAGACCTGATGTGCCGATCCCTGCTCACTTCACTCCCGAGCGATATAACCAATCTCGAGGACATGATCGCCGAGACGGCAAAGAGCAACGGGATTCACGCACTAGAGACCCTCGTGAGCCCCGAGAGTCTCGCGACAATCGAGATCAGAGAGAACCTAGGGAGCCTCGCGAGAGTCGCGATCACCGCGAACAACGCGAAAACCGATCGTTTGATGCTTCTCGCCCTGATCGGCCACGAGAGTACTCGGATCGCCGGACACAGGAGCATGGCCGAGAGCAGATGAGGCCTGACGCGCCATCGCGCCGTAATGAGCATGACCGTGAGCGGCCTCGAGATTCTAGGGGTGGTAGAGGTCACGAGCACGGCCGTCTGAACGAGCCGCCTGCCCAGGCTCCCACCGCACCTACTGGCAACACAGACGCACCCGAACCTCATATCAACCCCGAAAGGGCTGCCTTGCTTGCACAAGAACCTGAGCGAACCCGTGCCCCTGGCTCCGATCGACCCAGCAGGAGCCGTAAGAATGCCCCTGCTGAGCCGATGGAGGGTGTCAACCCAGAAAGGGCAGCCTTGATGGAGAACAGAGACAGCACACCATCTCGCCCACCTCGAGACGAAGGGCGCGATCGCAACTCACGTGGTCAGTCTCCTCGACGAAGTGGGCGTTATGGACACGAGAATGGTCCGCCAGAAGGCCGTGAGGAACGACACGACCGGAACCATCCAGGAGATCACCGAGCTTCAGGAAGGGACCCACGGGAGCGATCCCCAATGCCAAGCAACTATCGTGGCGAAAGGCCAGCGGATCGTGACAATGATAGAGCGTCCGGGAACAAGACTCGCGACGCCTCGGGCTTCCACGGTCCCTCTTCGCGTGGTCCAGAGCCTGAACACAAGCCGCCTCATCAGGATGATTCTTATGGACGTCTCAACCCGATTCAAAGCGTGGCAGATATTCCTTACGGCCCCCGAGGTCGTGGACGAGGATCCGCAAGAGGTGGGCATGGTGGACCGCAAGGCCTTCCAGGTCGACTGGATAACCGATTCGCTGCTCCAGAAGCCGAGCGGCCACCCACTCCTGATAGGCCTCCTCCAACTGGTCCATCGTCAGGTAGAGGACGACGGGGCGGGTATGAGCAAAATGCTGGACCCGTGACTCCATCGAGCACGCCCGGAGGCCCACAAGGCAGAGTTAGAAACTCTGGCCCAGGCCAAGGCATGCCATCTCCCGCATCGACCAACGCAACACCTTCAGGTGTTCATCCCGAACGACTTGCTCAAATTGGTAACTCACTACCTCCTCCTCCACCACCAGGACCGCCGCCTCATGGCCCAAGCCACAGCCATGGCCATGGTCGTCAGTCCATGCCTGGAACCAACACACCAGACCGAGGATCAGGCCCTGGGCCCCGTCAAACTCCCGGTAGCTACGCAGGATCTCCAGCAGGCGACGGAAATGTACCCACCGGGCCAGCTTCTTCCAACGAGCGATCCCGCAATGGTGGCAGCCGGAGGCAGCTGGCTGGTATAAACAGCACGCTGCAGCAAGCACAAGCCAACATGCCAGACATGAGCCGAAGCACCAGCATGCGAAGAAACCCGCCCAGACAGACGCTCGGTGGCTCAGATGCACAGGTGCTCACAGGGGGCTCTCCTGTTAGCACACCTGTCGTCGAACGTCAAGACCCGGTCCGACATGAAACGTCAAGCCGAGGACCTGCCAACGGGGATGAATCCTCTGGTCGTGGCGAGCATGAACGAAGCCGTCGGGATCGCGAAAGCCGATCCAACCGCGCCTCACGTCGAAGCAGCCGGGAGCGAGATAGAGAACGAACGCCAGGCCGTGAGCGCGAGGGCAAGGAGCATCGTGAGTACCGGGAACGCCGTTCGGGCGCTGGCGAGGGTGGCCGAGAGGAGCGAGAGTCGTCGAGGCGGTCGACTAGAGAGCAAGGCGGCAGTGGACGCGAACCGATGGGTCCCCCTCCCACCAGTGGAAGAGACCTGGTGCAAGGGCGGGAGAGCCGGCATCGAGGTGAAAGCCAAAGTGGGCGAAGTGGCGAGGATTGGGGTAGCAGCCGAGGTGGACGTGGAGGGCAACGTGGTGAGGGAGGCTTAAGGCCTGAAGATCGTCGCGAAGGACGAGAGGAACGTGGACGAAAAAGGAGAAGTGAAGAAGGAGTTGGCGGATTATCGAGCGAGCGCGAGAAGCGGCCCCGACGTTGAAGGGATGTTGATTGGCACATTTCGCTCAGTTCAGTTTGAGGAGGAAAGGAAGTCATAATGTTTGCCAAAGAGATATCGAGATGGCATCAGATCAGAAAAGCTGTTCCAATAGTGGACGACCAGCACAGAGGACGACGGACGGACCGATGGATACGACCGAGCACAGTCTGATCGAGAACAAGAGCGAGAGAGAACGAGAACGGCGGCGGCGGCGAAGCAGACGAAAATCGCATCATCAGGGCGTTTATCTGGACTTGTCTATTTTTTGCTCCGTTCGACCTTGCATTGCAGTACCTTACACATCTCCTTCATTCACTACTTGTTACTACTACAATTATTACTGCTGTTTCCACTACTATTGCCTACCACAAATGGAGGGCTACACTACTACTACACTCGACACATTTTTGAGGCGGATGCGACATGGCATGCATCATTCAGACACGAGGCACCAGCGAGCAACTACAATTTGCATCGTTCGACCTCATTCTTTTGAACAAGACTTGGGGAAATAAGGAGTTGGGAATGGCACGGCATGGATTGGATTTTAGATACCCGGCATTGACACTTGCTTCTTTTCGGTTTTGTAACATTAGATTCAACGACATTGAGAGTAAAACGGATTAACGGGCTCAGGGTTATTGAGCATTGTAAAAGGGAGGCGCTTGTTTACAGAGCGAGGCCATTGATAGATTACAGCAAAGGCACATGCTTAGGAGATTTGGTGTATTCTTGGTAAAGGTCACAGAGCGATGAGGCTTGAGGAGCGAGCGTGTGAAACACATGTTTAGAGAATATCTTCCTACCTAGGCAAAAGTTAGGACATGATTGCAAAGACTTTGCCCTATCCTTATATGATCTTTGATTGCCTTTAGGGTGCTACTCCACGGATAGTCCAAGTACTATCCTACACCTCACACCCACCCTACGTCCATATAAATATTAGAGGACTCTTGCCCATGTCTCTTCAAAACCATATATTTCCAACAACTCTTTTTTTTTTTTTTTTTCCATCAATCACTCAATCCTTAGTCTTCCCCATCGCCGAGAATGAGTCACTTACCCCCCTGAACCATACCCCGTTCGACATCTCAAGCTGCAGATCTCGACCCTCCCATTTCCCTCAGCGAACATCAAAGTGGCGCCCCCATCTGACATCCATCCAAGCCTCGGACTTTCTTAGCCAGGGGATAACTATCCGGATGCGGTCATCTGAACGAGCCACTGTCGTCATGTACCAAGAACAAAGCTTCTTCTCAATAATCTAGAATGTTTCCTTTCCCTTCTGAAAAAGTTGGGAGCCACAAAACGTCCAGAACTGGTTCTAAAACCTCTTCGAGTCATGTAGATAGTTGAAAAGAGAGAATAGGCTACACGCCATCTGCCGCCTCTCAGCAGTTTGAACCAAGACGACACAAACTTAGGGGGGACTGTTTCACGTGGCTCAGGCTGAGACAAGGTCGTCGAGACCGTTTACAGCCAAAACAGACAGGCACAAACACTGACTTTGATGACATGATTGCGTGGCTGTTTCTAGTTGTCGTTGCATTTGGTGAGACAGTCAAGACACGTCCTCATCATAGACATGTAGGAGAGTGAGTATACAGTCAATTGCACTGCCACATCACAAGTCACCACGTTACTAGACTTCAAACCTGTGTCATACCAGTAAGTGGTTGGTTGAATTGTGTTGCTATCAACTGCCCCCAGGGAACACTCATCAGGCAACATCCTGACATATCCTATCCCCGACATCAAGAAAGAGAAAAAAACTATACTTTTTGCCGCCAGGAATCCTCCTCATCCTATAGTCTTTAAACTCTATGTACAAAGAAATCCATCCCAAAAAGAAACTGAACTGACAACGACGACCCCTGTATATTATACCCAGACCAAAAGGAACAATGACTGTGTGCAACTTGTTCAGCCAGAATGGCCTGACCAATAGATCCTCACACTATAGCTGCACCAGGCCCTGAACTGTCCATCCATCGCAGTCTCGCTCGCAAGGGTCGTCGTTGTCCTCATGCCCCAAGTATAAGTCCGAATCGAAACGAGACAGTTGACTGCTGTCATCATAACTTAACCATGCCGATAGCACTCGCTACCAATGAATGAGCCGTCCCATGCAATGCATGCCCTTCATTCCTTATACCGGCCGCTTGCTGTGCGTGTGTGTGTGTGTGTGTGTGTGTATGTATGTACCATGACCGTGACCCCGCCCGCCAATCGCTGGGGGAACGTGTCCCTTGCCTTGTGCCTACCACTGTGTAATGTGTTCCTGAAAAATGCCAACGCCTTCCTGGTATCACCTTAAAATGCAACAAAAACCCCCAATAGGGTGTGGAAATGTGTGAGCCCGAGAATGCGAGATTCGTTTCGTTTACTTCATGATCTTGAGCGGCCTCGTGTCCGTCCGCGTGGAACATTCTTCGTCAATCGGCTTGACTTGTACGTCACCCGAGGGCGCTTCAACCTCCCGGAGTGGGATCTGGGTTGGTTGCACGAAGCACCTTGGGTGCCTGGATCTTCCTCGAGTAGTCGTGGTCATCCCGCAGTGTGTTGATGCTTTCGTGACTGGCGCTCCGGACGTACAGTCCCTGCTTGAACGGGTCCATCCTTGGGTCAACCTGTAGCGTGCTGTTGCGGTTGCTAGCTCCAGCTGCCGACACAGGTGAGCCAGCCGCCATGCTCATGTCAGGTCGCTGAGCAATGCCCGAGGAGCTATCTCGGATGCTCGGGTCGTCATGGAAGGCCTCCTGCTCATTCTGCCGCTTCTTGCGGCGGAACCAGAAGAATAGCACAAGAGCCGCAAGGCCCAAGACGGCGACAATAACGCCCACGACGATGCCGACAACCTGGCCTGTACTAAGACCACTCTTCGTCGACTTTTCTTGTGTGTTTTCATTTGCCGTTGTACCACCGGTGGTCGAGTGCGTTGGGGCAACTGTCACAGTCTTGATAGTTCCTCCGGCAGTGACCGTCTGTACTAGAGATGTAGGCTCCTCAGTAGTTGTTGAAGATGATTCATCTTCGGTGGAAGTCGAGGTTTCTTCTTCCGATTCGGTCTAACCCCATAGTTAGCACCTATCCAACGACTTATTGATCACATCACCGATTTCCGATTTGGAATAGCATGAGTGTCGAGATCAAGCGTACAGTTGAGCTTTCTGGCTCCTCCGTTGAGGAAGACTCGGATGTCGGTTCCACTGTTACTGTGTTCTGCACCGTCTCAGTTACCTTGGATATGATCGCAGTGGGTTGTGCCTGAGTCTTTGCCAGTTAAGCCGCGATGTCTTACCAACCGGAAGGGGGCGAAAGGACCAAATATACGCATGGCAGATGAGAAAGCTGGAGGACGCTTGTCCAGGCATGGCATGGATGGAGAGATGGATGGATATAACAATCACAACAATACAATAGGCATGAATTTCACGAGATATTACTTACTGTGGTCTTTGAGGACGAAGGTCCCTGTGTGCCAGAAGGCAGAACGTTGCCTAGGGACACATAACCGTATAGGCCATCTCCTCCACAGTTCTCGGAGGGCCATGCTGGGCAGGGGGTATCGCAGTCTGATGTATCCACCTGCGACGATTTGGAGGGGACGTAATTTGAGCACCAGCACAGTTTGTCCTGCGTAATGGCGAAGGCGTAATCGTCGATGCAGAAATCATGGCAGAGACCATTCGTTTGGTAGATGCTCGAGTCTATAGATCGTGGTTATTAGATATTTCGAGGACCGGGTCTGCAAGTTCAAGACATACTCTTGGGGGTTGAGCCTGTATTGAAGCTGGCGCAGTATTCAATGTCCAAAGCACGGGCTAGAGGCGCCCAGGACGATGCTAATAAGAGAAACACGCCTGCTGGCAGGGCGTTCCTGCAAGGAGGAAACATGGTTATGAATTTGGTCCAAAAGCCTATAACAAGATGAAGTTAGGAACCGTCGGGCGAAGAGAGATGGAGAGCATGCGGAGGGAGGCCGAGTCCATGACCATTGCTGTAACACACCTTTACCGATAGAGTCGACGGCGAGAGAGCATGTGAAGTCGAGTGCGACACAGATGAAGCAGGTGAATCACCATAACACGGTCGCGAAAGCTCTCAGATGGTCGAATTCATATCACGTCGGATGTCGATATGTGTAGTGCTACCGGGATTGTTTTCGCGAGGAACGTCTCGAAACCGGAACAGATCAGCCGATATCGCTAGGGCGACGACCCGGGTTCGAGGGAGGTAGCACAGCCAAGCTGTCGAACAAGACTGGGGGGTTTGGCGAAAGATGTATGCTTGAGCGAAGGTGATATATCGATGACGGCGCTGATTCGAGCTCGACGATAGCGAGGGTGGTGTTGAGTTGTTGAGGTAAAACGACGGTGGTGAATGAGTCAAACCGAACAGGTTAAAGTTCTCAAAAAGTGGTTGTCGTCGATGAATGGCCCCAAAAAGTCCAACACGCAGAGCGAATCCAGTTACAGCCGTAACGCAAGCAAACGATGCCTCCAAAAAAAGACCCAAGGATTTCAAATGATCGTCCCAAGTAAAAGCCAAAAATTCCAAAAATTACCCGGGGGGGAGAGCAAGTGAAAAGAGAGGACAAACTCCAAGCCGGCAAAATGGATATCGCGGAGGCGGAATGGGCGAAAAGAGGTTGGGGGAAGATGGTGAGAGATTGGAATGCGTGGCTGGAGGTGAAGTCGAGACGAGAGGAAGAGCGAGTGTAAGGCAGGTACGGATAGAGAGGTAGGGAAAAGGTGCCCGCTCCAGCTGGAAGAAGGAGCGACCAAGACGAGGGTGGTCGAATCAGGTAAGGGCCAGGTAGGTACCTATACCTTGGCAATCTAGCACGGTACTCCCGGGTGGTGCTTGCCCGCGCCAGCGCCCAGCCTACTTTTAGGTACCTTACCTTGGGACTAGTGGAGGGGCGGCGGCGGCAGAGAGGGTCAAGAGGCAGTAGCAACGACCAGGGTAGGAAACCGGGAAGGAAGGGACGGAAGACGAGGTTCCTATTCCTAACCAAAAAGGATGGAACCAGAAGACGGACTGAGAAGCGTTCGGGAATAGCGACGGACAAAGGAGGGACGGTCTAAACCTCGAGATTTGGTCTGAAAGATGAGTCTAAGTGACTGATAATCTCTCAATGACAGTTGCTCGTGACCATGTCCTCAAAGCCAAGTCTACCAGAACGAACAAGGCGAGCGAACCTATCCGAGAGTCCAGTCCTGTCTCTTGTTCGTCGAGTACGAGGTTTGGCTTCCGTTACGAGGCCAGTGAATCCTGTGGTCTAGGTACGTACCCCCGGGGGACAGGACAAGACCTCTCTGCAGGGGGGCGTGAGGCCAAAAGTCAAGTCAGGATCCAATGCTCAGCTAAAAAGCCAAGGACCTAACAGGCGAGCAGAGGGATCCACGCAGCCCGCCCAGCGCAAGATGAGCGAAGGAGCCAAAAGATGAGCAGCGCGTGCGCGGACTAACACCGAGTTGAAGGAGGGCTCTTTTTTCTTCGTCCCTCTTCTCCTCTGGTAGTAGTATCGAGGCGTTTGAAGAATTGGCCGTCTCAGCGGTGGCAATAGAGAAATGATTGTGATGTGACGGTCGAAACCGGGTCAAAAGGGGGGAAGCAAACGAAAAGGAGTGAAGAGAAAGGAATGGAGACAAGTCAATTGTTTGAACAGAATAGAAGAAACAAGAAAACGAGGGAGAAATGCAGAAAGAGGAACTCAGTTCAGCTTGAATTGTGAGTCCAGGGAGACACAAATTTTGATCGACTTGGAGAAAATGCCTGAGGTAAGCAAAACAATTCAAACTCCATCACATCACTGATTGCTGGTCGTCATGAAAGCTGAAGCTGAATTGAACCTCGACGCTGTCACAGTGACGAACCACCAAGAAAGGGACCCTCCCCAAGTACCTACGCTAAAACACGCGGCTTCTGCAGTGCCCTTGGGCTTTCACTGTGTCCCGCTGTCCGTAGAGGGTAGTGGAGAAGGGCCCCCCTGGTGAATGATGTCGTCACCAGCAAAAAGCTCAGCGCCGCAGGCCCTGGACTACGCGGGTGTCGTGTTGTTTTGGGCCACTTTCGGTTTCGGCTCAGTGAGTGATTGACTGAGTGACTAGAGGGGCGTGTCGTGTCGAGTCCATCGGGGGAGTGGGAGTGGTGGATCTGCCTGCTGGTGGTGCTGAAAGTGGGTGTGGACCTCTCGGCACGGCGATCTCGATAAACAGGTAGAGGTACATTTGGGCGGACACGGAGGGTTGGAGTGACCGACAATCGCAATTCGAAGCAGAGATCCCCAAATCTGATGGTGACATGTGGAATATTTGGCATCCCTGTCTCTCTCTCTCCGTTGCTATTGACGGATACACACTCAGCTCAGACGCTTCAACGGTCAGAGGCATTCATTGAATGGCGATTACCTCAAATTGATCGCTCAGCCATGGTCGTCATGTTCCTGACGACCATAATCTAGACCTGAGAGGGCTTGCCGCCGGGCTGAGAAAATGAAATTGGATACCATCCATTTCACAATCACCCAGGCACACACACACCTCCTCGGCAACCGAATATCCGAATTGGCCTCAAGTCTTGGCCTCTAATCTAATCGCTACTTGTGATGTTGCTGTCAGGGCCATTTGCTCCGCTGGAATGGGGTTCAATCAAATCTCTAATTGATTGCTGTCGTTTGGAATCAACAATCACTCCAGGCAACTTCTCGCGAAGACCTCCCTCCCACTGTCAATTCATGACGGGCACGACAACGACAATGTTCGAGATAACGACGTGCGGCGCTAGAACGAGACATAAAACGCGGCGCACCAGATCTTGACGTCTTTCATTGCCTCCGTCAAGGCCTGAAAGCCCGCCTCCGTCCTGAATCAAAGATCGATAACTCATGATATGAGAGAGACATCCACCGGCCCCGGTTTAAAACGCCAGATCTAGTCGACGATAAAAACCGACACGGCTTGGGTAAGAGATGGCCTCATAAACTGCGGGCTTGTTTTTGGCAGACGGCCTCAAAGCTGCAACACTCTCAATCAACCCCATGCCCGTCATCTTGCTTTCCCATCCACACCCACATCCCAGACAAGCAAGCTGTGGCTCCACTCGTGTCCCACTATGAAAGACGCGCAATATCGTGAGGCTAGCGGGTGTCCATGGATCCATTCTCACAGACAATGAGACGATTGTGTTGGAAGCGATTTGAAGAGAAGAGCGTTGTTTACAGCCTGAAGACACTGCCGCTCCTCCCGTTTAACTCTGTACCATCCATCCATCCCCTCTCTAAGCGCCTGACGAGGCTAATTTAAATCGATTCAACTAGTCCCTGAGCGCGGCGCCGGCGCCGTTGGACGTGGCATCACCCAGTTTAGGAAACGGTGACCTACCGTAACGGGCCAGTTCCGGCCCCTTTTTTTGCTAGACTGGCAAGATTTAACTCGAACTCGATCCCGCTCTTGTCGTAATGGTGGTGGGTGAGAAAATGGTGTGTCCCGTGTGTCCATATCAATGGTGTCTTTTTTTGTTTGATCGACATTGAAAGACGGACTTTGGCAGAGAAAGATGCGTAGAGAAAAATACGGTGATTATCAACAAGGACCAAGGAAACCCCTGCTTGTACGGCTTGCTGGTTTCAGTGGACGGGGAGCCCGGCACCGCGGGAGAGACACGAGAGAGCGGAAAGGATCGAGCGAGGGAGACATGGATCCCAAGGTTTTTGGTTGCAGTGGAAGTGAGGTGAGCATGGGTGAAGCAAGAAACGGTAGATACGGTTGCAGAGGATAACAATCAAGTTTAATGGACTTTTAACTACACCATGATAGGAACTACTACTAAGCATCGTGACATTCTTACTACTCCACGCAAAAAAAAAGAAGCCATCCCGCCTTCAGATGTCTTCGGTTGACGCCGTAACTCTCAAACACTGACGTCTCGTCCCGTCCCCTGTCAACGATCCCTTTTTCATCTCCAGAAAAGAAGGTCAAAAAGAAAATGTTCACTCCCCCCGCTTTCGAAGGGGGTCAGATCATATCCATTCATTCCCCCCTTGACAATCTTAATAAACAAATCCTATCCGCTCGCGGGTAACGGGAATCCCCTCTCGACGTCACCGGTATTTTAGAAGCGAAGATTTTGACTTTTTGGTTAAAAGGATCCCTGGTCTCTCCTTCTTCGGTGTATCTTTTTAGGCTGCTTGTCGTGTGACTTGGACTGTTTTTGTGTGCGTTCTCCGATTCATCTTGTTGCCGATCTCAGGGTTTGAGCCAAGGAGACAAAGAATGGGCTGTTGCCCTGCAATTTTCCCTTTGACAGCCATCACAGCTGAACACAGCAGAAGGGAAAATAGGCTGGCCTGCTTTCTCAACAACGCTAGCATCATCCCGCCTAGTCCCTCTTCAGAAGGGGTTCGCGGCCGCGGCCAAGGACTCGGCGTTCTACAATCTGCACGTTCCGGGTGGGATGATGGCACGATGCGAGCAGCATGCAGCTGTGTGTGTGTGTGGATGATGGTTCGTGAAGCTATCAAGCGACCAGGTGGTTGGATGCTGCGCTGAGATCTTGGAGTTTATAGCTATAGGAGTCGCCTCTTATTTGTTTCCCATAGAAAAAAAGATGGGACGAACCAAATGTTGGCATTCTGCACAGATATCTTGGCCGGTTATTGTCCAGGGACCTTATAAGAGACCGAAAAAACTTGGGGATGAAGTTACTTGGCTTAGAGAAGCACACACCACACCCAACTTTTTCAACACCATGACCACCCAACACGAACTGAACCCCAACTCCCCATTTTTAAGCGCTGCTTTCCCCTCTTCTTAGATGCTACCTACAGAACACCACCTTGATAGGTGACCCTTTTCCCTCACCACCACCATCAAGCGAGAGCTCCCAAGTTGCGTTCCTCCAATTGTCCAATCGTCTTGCTCTCCCTTCCCATTTTCTGCGTCTCCCCCCCTTGTGAGAAAAATCGTATTGTTATGGTGGGTATGTAAACAGGAGGGACCCTTGATTACCAACAACACGCGCGGTGTGGCAAATCGGTTCATCATGTCTCAATCTGCGACGCTATTCCCATGTTCAAAGGAGGGTCACGCAGAGCAACGTGGGGGGAGGGGTTAAGTAAAAAAGAAAGAGGTTGGGATGCAAAGAGTCACAGAGAGAGAGGGTCTTTCGAGATCCTACATGTCTGATATGCTGTGATCTGTGGATATCGACTCGTACATAGATTCGCGGTCTAGCCCGAGCTCTCAGCCTCTTGACACCAATGGGTGGGTGACCACAAAGAAAAGATGGGATGTTACGGCATCATCCATCCGTCAACTGGCGTTCTATTGATGGTTTCTTGTTCCCTCTTGTCCGCCATTCCCGCCATAGTCGCCCTGACCGCCAGACTCAGGGGGGGGAACATCCATCATGAACCCCAGGCAGAGCAGCGTGTGGTTGAGGCTCCGTTTTTAGCCTCCCCCCGAGCTAGAAACCTTGGCCGGTGCCATCCCCCTCCTCATGACTGCATTCCGCCATATTCGCACATGTCAACAAAGGACCACCCCCAAAAGTCCATGTACAAGAAGATATTTTAGCGACTTTCTCGTCAAAGTGTGTCTTGCATGTCACGCACGACCAAGAAACCCTGCCAGAAGCTGGGGGAGGAGGGGAAACGGGCGGGATGGGTCTGTGATACGAAGCACCACGTTGCCACTGGCCTGCAAGTTGTGCCCTTGTTAAGACGGGATTTCGAGATGTCTCTTTGCGATACGCTATTTCAATACGCCAGACCTTTTCCCAGGGAGGGAATCACGCTTTCCCTCATGTGCAGTAGACAACAGAGAAGCTCTTCAAATCACGAGCTTGGTCACTGTCGCCGTTGCGTGTTTGGCTGCGCCCGTCATGCCCGTAAGCCGAATGTATCTGTAGCTTCAGGGGTCCCACCTCCTGCAAGCCGCCCGCCACCAACGGCAGTCGATGGACGTAAATATCCATTCAGGCGAGAGAACTCTCGTGATTTGGGGGGGCAGGCAGTCTGGCCGAATTCATAGGCAGGGCTCTGGCTGCCGTATCTTCTTAACTCCGTCATCGTATGCCGCAACCGGCCCCGTCCAGTCCGTCGTCGTCCGTGTTTTTGCGGCGGCACACGAGGTCAGCGTCATGTATGGTAACCACCACACATCGGAACGCCCGGTATCGACTTTTTTCATGATTCTTGATCTGGAGCAAGAGATGCCGTGTATTTCGGTGTTACTTGGGAAATCTCAACACCTCGGTTGAGTAACGGGAAGAAGAACTGTTGAGGGGTCATGTACACATACATTCTGCACCTCATCACGTCTTTTCCTCGTCATGGTACAATGTCCGTCTATATTGAGTTTGAACAAGTCCCCAGACTAGACAGAGCTAGACATTGAGCTTGTGGGAGCACCCGAGATCGCAGTACAGTAGTTGCACTACCAGTGGAGAGAGAGATCAGGAACAAGTAGGAATTCACGTGCTCTCTTGGTTTACTTGGTCGATCAAAAGCTTGTCTATGATACCCATATCTTTTGACCAAAACTTCATAATAGAGTTTTTGCTTGTGCACTCTTTCAGCAGCCTCAATGATACTCCAATCCATGTGACAAGTCTAGGGTAAGCTACTTTTACTCTTTTCGGTTGCATTATGGCGACAGCCTTCCCCGCTGACCACTCGCAGGCCTGCATTGGGGCAGGTGGTCCCCCGCAGGTGGCCCAAGCTCCTCCTGCTGACGTCCATGTCATGGCGTAACTTCTCTCCACTGCTCAGCCTTGTCAACATCTAGATCTTACAACCACCAACTTTGCTCTGCAGCAGCATCTGTATACCCCCCCTTTTCGGCCTCTGCCGCAACTCCGTTTGTAATCGGGGCTCTACCTATTATTCTCTTAATACTCTAATGTAACTTGGACTAAAAACGTCGCCTTCGGCTCCACGTCCGGCTCCGACATTGACCTTGGTACTTGACTCCCGACGCTTCCGCTTCAGCTTCAGCCTTTCGATATGATCGGAAAACAGGGCTATCACGTCCTCCCAGGCCACCTGGGCCATCTGGGACATACTCGACGCCTACCACTGCTGATAGGCGGCGCCGTGATATTCATCATGTGCTTATTCTACCTTATCCTCACGTTCGCGCCCTGCCTCGTCTACGGCTCGTGTTATCGTGGCTACCTGAGTGCCTTCAGCTTCGATGCCAACCTCGCCCATAACCCGACATGGATGGCTTCTGTCTCCGATGATGTGCCACTCTCGAGCCTCAGCATACCCGGTACGCACGATACTATGACTTACGAAATTGGCGACGAATTCCTTGAATGCCAGAATTGGAATCTGTCTACCCAGCTTCATGCCGGCATTCGCTATTTCGATATTCGGGCTCGTCTCCGCGAGAATGAATTGCACATCTACCATGCATGGGGCTACACTGGGTTCAGTTTCCAGGATGTTCTCCATGACATGACGGAATTCCTGGACAGCAATCCTTCCGAGACCATCATCATGCGCCTCAAGCAGGAAGGTGGTCCCATTGGCGAGGGCAACACCAGAACGTTTGAAGATGCCTTCAACCAATATTCTTTTGGAGACCATCTTTACAACTACAGTTCCACGCAACCACTCCCTCTTCTTGGCGACCTCCGTTCCAAGATCTTTGTGCTTCAGAACTTTCCTGATAAGGAAGGTCCTTATGGCGTTAAATGGGAGGGTTCTCAGATGATCCTTGAGGACCTCTGGATAATTCCCGATGTCTATCATTTGTCGGAGAAATGGACCGCAATCCGTACAGCTCTCGAGCTGGCTGCGACAGCGAGACACGACAACAAAGCTCTCTACCTCGCCCACTTGTCTGCATCAGTCGGAGTCAAGCCAATCGAGGCCGCTGCTGGCCCAATGAATAGGACCATCTCGGGCATGAACGACATGACCGGTCAGTGGATCGAGGACTTTGAGAACAATCCGGAGGCGACACGCACCGGAATTGTCATCATTGACTTCCCCGGGCAAAAACTCATCGACGCCATCATCCGGTGGAACAAGCCTCTGTCCAAGGGACGTCGTTGGTCAAGGTCCAGCCTACTCAGCTGAAGAGGGAGAATCGCACTTGCATACCCCACACCCACCCGCAGCTGATACGTGTATTCAAGAATCCTCCAATTTCCAGCCGTCAGCTCCGCTCAACGATGGATTGACACTTGAACGAATCAAAGAATTGCCAAATCATTCCATTCCACACCCCGTTAAAAAGGGCCCCTCCCCAGAAAATGATGATTTTCACTTTGGATCCAACCCACCCTCCGCTGATCCATTCCTGCCCCTGCATCTGACGTGGATCCCATGGCGTCCCGGTGCGTGTTTCATGATAGGGAACGGGCTTGATGAGAAAAAAAGAGGAGATCGTCAGGGACAAGCAATAACCAACCACCAAAGAATCAAGGAATGACCCGACAACGCACGCTTTTTTCACCCTGTTCCCGCATTCGATTATGTTTATTTTTTCCTATTATTCGTTACCGATCAAATCATCGTTGAATCCGGCCGCGGTCTTTCTCTTTCAATGGATCGATCCACCCCGTCCATCCGTCCCCGGTCGGTGATGTGTTGTCCTGCACGAGAGGCGTTTGTATTTTGTTTGGCCATGACGGTCTGGATGATGCGTTCAACGTGGATCGAGTCTTGAAGGATTCATTCAAATCAGGGATTGACGGATAGGTTTGTTGTTGTCCTTTGTATTGATTGTTACTGTATCGTATCACTACAACCCGGTAGGTATTACTCGTAAGATGGGAACAGGGGAACTATCGAGTGAGAGAGGAATCAAACCCCCAAAACGGAAAATCCTTCCTTTCATTGCTTCTTCTTGCTTGATAGAATTCCTGGGCACATAGATACATACATACATGCGGGCATAGATACATATCCATCAATCCATCCATCCCAAGGCGTACAATACATACATACAATTCAACCCTGAAAGTTTCAAATTCCCCAGATAAAACCCCATTTCCCCTAAAAATGCCCATTAAAAAAGCCCAAATGCCCTTGAAAGCAAAGCAACATGATGCTGATGCTGATGCTGATGATAAAAACCCTGCACCCAAACACCCTGCCAATTAATCAATCAAACCGAAAAAAACACAGTCCTTTTTTACGTGAATCGAGTGGGACTGGGACTTCCCTCACGGCTAAGACTCTCAAAACTGTCCACCATGGCCAGGACGCGCGTCCGTGGCCTCTCGCGAGTCAGAGGCATGGCCTGGGCCTCCATGACGACTCCCGAAGACGGACGACCGTCGGTAGAGTGGGAGAGGTTGGGTTCTAGCGGAGCGAGGTCGACGACGTGGTGCATCAAGCCCACCGACGACTCGCCCCTCATGTGGTGTCTTCTTCTGCGGTTGGGGGAGGGAGACGG